>OX465112.1:1494258-1571564 GCA_949987565.1 Luidia sarsii | reverse complement strand
GGTCAGCGTGTCTGTCAGTATGGAGGGCAAGTACTTCATGGCGGCCCCCTTGGTGAGAGAGGAAGAGAGATTGAGTGAGAGGGGGAGAGGGGTTGATAGAGGAGAGAGAGAGAGGAGAGATAGAGTGAGAGGGGGAGAGATGGGGGAGAGGAGAGAGAGAGGGAGAGAGAGACAGGGGGGAGAGGAGAGAGAGAGAGGAGAGATAGAGTGAGAGGGGGAGAAAGGGGAGAGAGGAGAGAGAGAGGGGTTGATAGAGAGAGAGGAGAGATAGAGTGAGAGGGGGAGAGAGAGGGGGGAGAGGAGAGAGAGAGAGAGGAGAGATAGAGTGAGAGGGGGAGAGAGGGGGGAGAAGAGAGAGAGGGGTTGATAGAGGAGAGAGGAAGAAAGATAGAGTGAGAGGGGGTGAGAGAGGGGGGAGAGGAGAGAGAGAGAGGAGAGATAGAGTGAGAGGGGGAGAGAGGGGAGAGAGGAGAGAGAGGGGTTGTTAGAGGAGAGAGAGGAGAGATAGAGTGAGAGGGGGAGAGAGAGGGGGGAGAGGAGAGAGAGAGAGAGGAGAGAGAGAGTGAGAGGGGGAGAGAGGGGGGAGAAGAGAGAGAGGGGTTGATAGAGAGAGAGGAGAGATAGAGTGAGAGGGGGAGAGAGAGGGGGGAGAAGAGAGAGAGGGGTTGATAGAGGAGAGAGGAAGAGAGATAGAGTGAGAGGGGGTGAGAGAGGGGGGAGAGGAGAGAGAGAGAGGAGAGATAGAGTGAGAGGGGGAGAGAGGGGAGAGAGGAGAGAGAGGGGTTGTTAGAGGAGAGAGAGGAGAGATAGAGTGAGAGGGGGAGAGAGAGGGGGGAGAGGAGAGAGAGAGAGAGGAGAGAGAGAGTGAGAGGGGGAGAGAGGGGGGAGAAGAGAGAGAGGGGTTGATAGAGAGAGAGGAGAGATAGAGTGAGAGGGGGAGAGAGAGGGGGGAGAAGAGAGAGAGGGGTTGATAGAGGAGAGAGGAAGAGAGATAGAGTGAGAGGGGGTGAGAGAGGGGGGAGAGGAGAGAGAGAGAGGAGAGATAGAGTGAGAGGGGGAGAGAGGGGAGAGAGGAGAGAGAGGGGTTGATAGAGGAGAGAGAGGAGAGATAGAGTGAGAGGGGGAGAGATGGGGAGAGGAGAGAGAGGGGTTGTTAGAGGAGAGAGAGGAGAGATAGAGTGAGAGGGGGAGAGAGAGGGGGGAGAGGAGAGAGAGGGGTCGATAGAGGAGAGAGAGAGAGGAGAGATAGAGTGAGAGGGGGAGAGAGGGGAGAGAGGAGAGAGAGGGGTTGTTAGAGGAGAGAGAGGAGAGATAGAGTGAGAGGGGGAGAGAGAGGGGGGAGAGGAGAGAGAGAGAGAGAGGAGAGATAGAGTGAGAGGGGGAGAGAGGGGAGAGAAGAGAGAGAGGGGTTGATAGAGGAGAGAGAGAGAGAGGAGAGATAGAGTGAGAGGGGGTGAGAGAGGGGGGAGAGGAGAGAGAGGAGAGATAGAGTGAGAGGGGGAGAGAGGGGGGAGAGGAGAGAGAGGGGTTGATAGAGGAGAGAGAGAGAGAGGAGAGATAGAGTGAGAGGGGGAGAGATGGGGGAGAGGAGAGAGAGGGGTGATAGAGGAGAGAGGAAGAGAGATAGAGTGAGAGGGGGTGAGAGAGAGGAGAGAGAGAGAGGAGAGATAGAGTGAAATGGGGAGAGAGGGGGGAGAGGAGAGAGAGGGGTTGATAGAGGAAGAAGAGAGGAGAGATAGAGTGAAATGGGGAGAGGAGAGAGAGGGGTAGAGAGAGGAGAGATAGAGTGAAAGGGGGAGAGAGGGGAGAGGAGAGAGAGGGGTTGATAGAGGAGAGAGAGAGGAGAGATAGAGTGAAAGGGGGAGAGAGGGGAGAGGAGAGAGAGGGGTTGATAGAGGAGAGAGAGAGGAGAGATAGAGTGAAAGGGGGAGAGAGGGGAGAGGAGAGAGAGGGGTTGATAGAGGAGAGAGAGAGGAGAGATAGAGTGAAAGGGGGAGACATGGGGAGAGGAGAGAGAGGGGTTGATAGAGGAGAGAGAGAGGAGAGATAGAGTGAAAGGGGGAGACATGGGGAGAGGAGAGAGAGGGGTTGATAGAGGAGAGAGAGAGGAGTGAGAGGGGGTGAGAGAGGGGGGAGAGGAGAGAGAGAGAGGAGAGATAGAGTGAGAGGGGGAGAGAGGGGGAGAGGAGAGAGAGGGGTTGATAGAGAGAGAGAGAGAGAGGAGAGATAGAGTGAAATGGGGAGAGAGGGGAGAGGAGAGAGAGAGAGAAGAGAGATAGAGTGAGAGGGGGAGAGAGGGGGGAGAGGAGAGTGAGGGGTTGATAGAGGAAGGAGAGAGGAGAGATAGAGTGAAATGGGGAGAGATGGGGAGAGGAGAGAGAGGGGTTGATAGAGGAGAGAGAGGAGAGATAGAGTGAAAGGGGGAGAGAGGGGAGAGGAGAGAGAGAGGGGTTGATAGAGGAGAGGAGAGGAGAGATAGAGTGAAAGGAGAAAAGATGGGGAGAGAAGAGAGAGGGGTTGATAGAGGAGAGAGAGAGGAGAGATAGAGTGAAAGGGGAGAGATGGGGAGAGGAGAGAGAGGGGTTGATAGAGGAGAGAGAGAGGAGAGATAGAGTGAAAGGGGGAGACATGGGGAGAGGAGAGAGAGGGGTTGATAGAGGAGAGAGAGAGGAGAGATAGAGTGAAAGGGGGAGACATGGGGAGAGGAGAGAGAGGGGTTGATAGAGGAGAGAGAGAGGAGAGATAGAGTGAAAGGGGGAGAGATGGGGAGAGGAGAGAGAGGGGTTGATAGAGGAGAGAGAGAGGAGAGATAGAGTGAAAGGGGGAGAGATGGGGAGAGGAGAGAGAGGGGTTGATAGAGGAGAGAGGAGAGATAGAGTGAAAGGGGAGAGAGGGGAGAGGAGAGAGAGGGGTTGATAGAGGAGAGAGAGAGGAGAGATAGAGTGAAAGGGGGAGAGATGGGGAGAGGAGAGAGAGGGGTTGATAGAGGAGAGAGAGAGGAGAGATAGAGTGAAAGGGGAGAGATGGGGAGAGGAGAGAGAGGGGTTGATAGAGGAGAGAGAGGAGAGATAGAGTGAAAGGGGGAGAGATGGGGAGAGGAGAGAGAGGGGTTGATAGAGGAGAGAGAGAGGAGAGATAGAGTAAAAGGGGGAGAGATGGGGAGAGGAGAGAGAGGGGTTGATAGAGGAGAGAGAGAGGAGAGATAGAGTGAAAGGGGGAGAGATGGGGAGAGAAGAGAGAGGGGTTGATAGAGGAGAGAGAGAGGAGAGATAGAGTGAAAGGGGGAGAGAGGGGAGAGGAGAGAGAGGGGTTGATAGAGGAGAGAGAGAGGAGAGATAGAGTGAAAGGGGGAGAGATGGGGAGAGGAGAGAGAGGGGTTGATAGAGGAGAGAGAGAGGAGAGATAGAGTGAAAGGGGGAGAGATGGGGAGAGGAGAGAGAGGGGTTGATAGAGGAGAGAGAGGAGAGATAGAGTGAAAGGAGGAGAGATGGGGAGAGGAGAGAGAGGGGTTGATAGAGGAGAGAGAGAGGAGAGATAGAGTGAAAGGGGGAGAGATGGGGAGAGGAGAGAGAGGGGTTATAGAGGAGAGAGAGAGGAGAGATAGAGTGAAAGGGGAGAGATGGGGAGAGGAGAGAGAGGGGTTGATAGAGGAGAAAGAGAGGAGAGATAGAGTGAAAGGGGAGAGAGGGGAGAGGAGAGAGAGGGGTTGATAGAGGAGAGAGAGAGGAGAGATAGAGTGAAAGGGGGAGAGATGGGGAGAGGAGAGAGAGGGGTTGATAGAGGAGAGAGAGGAGAGATAGAGTGAAAGGGGGAGAGATGGGGAGAGGAGAGAGAGGGGTTGATAGAAGAGAGAAAGAGGAGAGATAGAGTGAAAGGGGAGAGATGGGGAGAGGAGAGAGAGGGGTTGATAGAGGAGAGAGAGGAGAGATAGAGTGAAAGGGGGAGAGATGGGGAGAGGAGAGAGAGGGGTTGATAGAGGAGAGAGAGAGGAGAGATAGAGTGAAAGGGGAGAGATGGGGAGAGGAGAGAGAGGGGTTGATAGAAGAGAGAGAGAGGGGACATAGAGTGAAAGGGGAGAGATGGGGAGAGGAGAGAGAGGGGTTGATAGAAGAGAGAGAGGAGAGATAGAGTGAAAGGGGAGAGATGGGGAGAGGAGAGAGAGGGGTTGATAGAGGAGAGAGAGGAGAGATAGAGTGAAAGGGGGAGAGATGGGGAGAGGAGAGAGAGGGGTTGATAGAGGAGAGAGAGAGGAGAGATAGAGTGAAAGGGGAGAGATGGGGAGAGGAGAGAGAGGGGTTGATAGAAGAGAGAGAGAGGAGAGATAGAGTGAAAGGGGGAGAGATGGGGAGAGGAGAGAGAGGGGTTGATAGAGGAGAGAGAGGAGAGATAGAGTGAAAGGGGAGAGATGGGGAGAGGAGAGAGAGGGGTTGATAGAGGAGAAAGAGAGGAGAGATAGAGTGAAAGGGGAGAGAGGGGAGAGGAGAGAGAGGGGTTGATAGAGGAGAGAGAGAGGAGAGATAGAGTGAAAGGGGGAGAGATGGGGAGAGGAGAGAGAGGGGTTGATAGAGGAGAGAGAGGAGAGATAGAGTGAAAGGGGGAGAGATGGGGAGAGGAGAGAGAGGGGTTGATAGAAGAGAGAAAGAGGAGAGATAGAGTGAAAGGGGAGAGATGGGGAGAGGAGAGAGAGGGGTTGATAGAGGAGAGAGAGGAGAGATAGAGTGAAAGGGGGAGAGATGGGGAGAGGAGAGAGAGGGGTTGATAGAGGAGAGAGAGAGGAGAGATAGAGTGAAAGGGGAGAGATGGGGAGAGGAGAGAGAGGGGTTGATAGAGGAGAGAGAGAGGAGAGATAGAGTGAAAGGGGGAGAGATGGGGAGAGGAGAGAGAGGGGTTGATAGAGGAGAGAGAGGAGAGATAGAGTGAAAGGGGAGAGATGGGGAGAGGAGAGAGAGGGGTTGATAGAGGAGAGAGAGAGGAGAGATAGAGTGAAAGGGGAGAGATGGGGAGAGGAGAGAGAGGGGTTGATAGAGGAGAGAGAGAGGAGAGATAGAGTGAAAGGGGAGAGAGGCGAGAGGAGAGAGAGGGGTTGATAGAGGAGAGAGAGAGGAGAGATAGAGTGAAAGGGGGAGAGAGGGGAGAGGAGAGAGAGGGGTTATAGAGGAGAGAGAGAGGAGAGATAGAGTGAAAGGGGAGAGAGGGGAGAGGAGAGAGAGGGGTTGATAGAGGAGAGAGAGAGGAGAGATAGAGTGAAAGGGGGAGAAATGGGGAGAGGAGAGAGAGGGGTTGATAGAGGAGAGAGAGAGGAGAGATAGAGTGAAAGGGGAGAGATGGGGAGAGGAGAGAGAGGGGTTGATAGAGGAGAGAGAGAGGAGAGATAGAGTGAAAGGGGAGAGAGGGGAGAGGAGAGAGAGGGGTTGATAGAGGAGAGAGAGAGGAGAGATAGAGTGAAAGGGGGAGAGATGGGGAGAGGAGAGAGAGGGGTAGAGAGAGGAGAGAGAGGGGGAGAGGAGAGAGGGGTCGAGAGAGAAGAGGGAGGAGAGAGGAGAGAGGAGAGAATAGAGAGAGGGAGTGAGAGAGGAAAGAGGAAAGAGGGAGTGAGGAGAGAGAGGAGAAAGAGAGGGGAGAGAGGAGATAGAAAGAAGGGAGAGGACAGAGGAGGGAGAGAGGGGAGAGAGAGAGAGGGGAGAGAGAGACAGAGATGCTAAAAAATGTAGCCAATAAAATGAATTTTGGAAACAAATGGATAACAGTTTGTTTTCCTCCCAATATAAAATTTTTAGGTTTTTAAAAGTTTCAAAAGTCTGTGTGATCCCCAAATTGACGTTGCCGGATTTACAAAAAAATTGTCGTTTGCTTAAATGAAAATGGGTTTTTGTGTTGTTGTTTTTTATCTCTGGAGATATTCGGTGGCTAATGATTGAATGCTTCTGACAGGCACCCCCACCACAGCAAAGATTATGTAATCAACAGCTCCCAGCATAACTGACATCTCAGGAAGTATTCTTGTCATCTTTATTCTGGTGGTTGGTTTTTTAAATTTATTTATTTCCCCCACTCTGAAACTGCTGGAATGGAGAGCACCTCAGAGCGAGGTGCCGGCCTCCTCCTCTGCCTACTCACCTGGCACAGGAGCACGTTATCCAGTGTGTAGGTCATCAGCCACTTGAGCGAGAGGAAGACGTCCTTCAGGAGAGCCTCAAACTGGTTCTTGTTGGTGTTGGCTCCGTGCAGGCTGAGAGAAAGGGAGCAAGAGGCCTTCAGACGCTGCTCAGAGGTCCAAAGTAGGACAGTAGGTGCATCTTTGACAATTTGGGAAGGGAACTGACTATCTTGGAGGGGCCGCCGCTTGTGAGTTGACTATTTGGGAAGGCCGCCACCTAGGATAGTTTAATATTTGGGAAGGCCACCACCTAGGATACTTGACTATTTGGGAAGGCCACCACCTAGGATACTTGACTATTTAGGAAGGCATACACCTAGGATACTTGACTATTTAGGAAGGCCACCACCTAGGATACTTGACTATTTAGGAAGGCCACCACCTAGGATACTTGACTATTTAGGAAGGCCACCACCTAGGATAGTTGACTATTTAGGAAGGCCACCACCTAGGATACTTGACTATTTAGGAAGGCCAACACCTAGGATACTTGACTATTTGGGAAGGCCACCACCTAGGATACTTGACTATTTAGGAAGGCATCCACCTAGGATACTTGACTATTTAGGAAGGCCACCACCTAGGATACTTGACTATTTAGGAAGGCCACCACCTAGGATACTTGACTATTTAGGAAGGCCACCACCTAGGATACTTGACTATTTGGGAAGGCCACCACCTAGGATACTTGACTATTTAGGAAGGCATCCACCTAGGATACTTGACTATTTAGGAAGGCCACCACCTAGGATACTTGACTATTTAGGAAGGCCACCACCTAGGATACTTGACTATTTGGGAAGGCCACCACCTAGGATACTTGACTATTTAGGAAGGCCGCCACCTAGGATACTTGACTATTTGGGAAGGCCACCACCTAGGATACTTGACTATTTGGGAAGGCATCCACCTAGGATACTTGACTATTTAGGAAGGCCACCACCTACGATAGTTGACTATTTGGGAAGGCCGTCATCTGAGATACTTGACTATTTGGGAAGGCCACCACCTAGGATACTTGACTATTTGGGAAGGCCACCACCTAGGATACTTGACTATTTGGGAAGGCCACCACCTAGGATACTTGACTATTTAGGAAGGCTGCCACCTAGGGTAGTTGACTATTTGGGAAGGCCACCATCTGAGATAGTTTAATATTTGGGAAGGCCACCACCTACGATAGTTGACTATTTGGGAAGGCCGTCATCTGAGATACTTGACTATTTGGGAAGGCCACCAACTAGGATACTTGACTATTTGGGAAGGCTGTCACCTAGGATACTTGACTATTTGGGAAGGCATCCGGCCCCCAGACTCACCCAGTGAAGAGCGCCCGGGACTTCATGATGAACCTGAAGATGTACTCCATGGCCTTCAGGGTCTTTAGCAGCTGGTCCTGAATGCCCTTCTCACCAGCGTTGTCCAGGTAGTTCTTGAACACTCTCATCAATTTGCTGTCAAAAAAAAAAGAAGAAAAAAAAAGAAGTTTGCATGATGGAAATATTAAGTGGAAGGTTTTAACAGATAAAATTTAGCAGTTTGAGATACCAGTTTGAATTTTTTTTTAATAAAAAAAATAAATAAAATAAAATAAAATAAAAAAAAACCACACGCAATTTCCGGAAATCTGAAAAAGAATCACACCATTTCTGGAAATCCGTAAATTTCCGGAAGTCTTACATCCCTGTGAGATTTACAAAAGAAGGGTGTCCGTCTACTCACGTGTCTGCAAAGGTGACACTGTAATGCTCCGTGATGTAAGCGTCCAGGACTGGTCTGAACTGTTGGTACTTTCTGTCAGCAATCAGCCCGATGATAAAGATCTGTGAGGGGAGGAGGCAAGGGGGGAGTAAGCCAACATTCTCTTTATTGAAAGACCCC
Organism: Luidia sarsii; assembly: GCA_949987565.1. Lineage (NCBI taxonomy): Eukaryota > Metazoa > Echinodermata > Asteroidea > Paxillosida > Luidiidae > Luidia > Luidia sarsii. The sequence continues at coordinate 1,563,526 of OX465112.1, read as the reverse complement.
CCCCCCCTCCTTGAAGGGTTCTTGGTAGCTGAGTCAGCGTCAGCGCCAGTAGGTCCGCGTCCGATTCATTTGGTACATTGCGGAAAATGCGAGTCAGAGTCACAATGCAATGAGGGGTTTGCCATGCCCGACGTTATAAACAACAAGTGCCCAGTGCTTTGCACGATGCCTGATGAAAATATCAGGCAGCTCTGGTGGGATTCGAACCCCCCACTCTTGCTTTCTAGTGCAGATGTCTTAACCATTTTTTTCCACATTTTTACCGGTCGTGTGGCGGACTTGAATCAGAGTCACAAATCGTAGTGAGAAATCGAGACTTGACAAGCAATTTTTTCCCATGAATACCAGTGAAAATGCAGCTCCCGGACTCACCAGGGCATTGAAGACTGGCTCGTCGTACTCATTGGACTGGGGGCTCTCTGTCAGAATGCTGAAGAGAGCATCCAGGGTGTCTTGGAGAAACTGGAGAGAAGGTACGACACAAACAAAGAAAAAATTGACTTCCTGTACCTTCGCCGATGCCATTTTCCAAAATTCACTCCGGCACAAAGTGGCCGAAAGCCACATGTTGGATCCTCAGGCCTACCTTGACAACCTCCTCCCCGTCCACCTTCATGAGTGATTCCAGATTGGCGTGCAGGTTGCTCAGGTCTGTCCTCCACTTTAGTAAGCCAAGCAGGTCAACTGTAAATGAGGGGCAAAGTTTTGAAGGTTTGAAGGGTTGAATGTTTGAAGGTTTGAGGGTTTGAAGGTTTGAAGGTTTGAAGGTTTGAAGGTTTGAAGGTTTGAAGGTTTGAAGGTTTGAAGGTTTGAAGGTTTGAAGGTTTGAAGGGTTGAAGGTTTGAAGGTTTGAAGGTTTGAAGGGTTGAAGGGTTGAAGGTTTGAAGGTTTGAAGGTTTGAAGGTTTGAAGGTTTAAAGGTTTGAAGGTTTGAAGGTTTGAAGGTTTGAAGGTTTGAAGGTTTGAAGGTTTGAGGGTTTGAAGGTTTGAAGGTTTGAAGGATTGAAGGATTGAAGGATTGAAGGTTTGAAGGTTTGAAGGTTTGAAGGTTTGAAGGTTTGAAGGTTTGAAAGTTTGAAGGTTTGAAGGTTTGAAGGTTTGAAGGTTTGAAGGTTTGAAGGGTTGAAGGTTTGAAGGTTTGAAAGTTTGAAGGATTGAAGGTTTGAAGGTTTGAAGCTTTGAAGGTTTGAAGCTTTGAAGGTTTGAAGGATTGAAGGTTTGAAGGTTTGAAGGATTGAAGGATTGAAGGTTTGAAGGTTTGAAGGTTTGAAGGTTTGAAGGTTTGAAGGCTTGAAGGATTGAAGGATTGAAGGTTTGAAGGTTTAAAGGTTTGAAGGTCGTAAAATTACCATTCTTGTACATAAGTGAAAGCAGACAAAATGTACCCAACTTGATCAATCCCGAGAAAGCTATACAATTATACATCGACTACAAATCCATACATCTACAGTTATCTTCCTCGGCTACCATTAAGAAGCAGGCCAGCTGATAAAGATTTGGGCGAAAGCTTTGTACCATTCTGGGTGAGCTTGGTAGAGCAGACCAGGGTGGATATCAGCAGGGAGTCCTTGGAGCTGAGTCCGTAGCCCTTGTTGCGCACCAGGCTGCCAGTGCTGCCCAAGCTGTTGGAGCTCCCACCGCTGCCGCTGCTGGTCTGGTGCTGGTGCTTCCTCTCCAGCTCCTGCCGCGTGGAGGGCAGGTCCAGGTAGTGGGTGCCGATGCTGTCTTGGAGCTTGTCACACTGAGAGGGGAGGGGCGGAGGGGGGAGGGGTGGAATATGAGGAGGAGAGAAGAGAGGTGGAAGAGGGAGGGAGGTGGAAGGGATGAGGAGGGGGAAGGGGGAGAGGGATTGATTGGGAAGGGGGAGAGAGGGAGGGGGAGAGGGGAGAGGGGGAAGGGGAGAGGGGGAAGGGAGAAGAGGGGATGAGGGGTAGAGGGGGAAGGGGAGAGGGGGAAGGGGGGAGGGGGAAGAGGGGAAGAGGGGGACGGGGGAAGGGGAGAGGGAAGGGAGAGGGAAAGGAGAGGGAAGGGAGAGGGGGAAGGGGAGATGGGGGAGGGAGAAGAGGGAAAAGAGGGGGAGAGGGGGACGGGGGAAGGGAGAGGGGAAGGGAGAGGGGAAGGGAGAGGGGAAGGGAGAGGGGGAAGGGGAGAGGGAGAAGGGGAGATGGGGAAGGGGGAGAGGGGGAGGGCAGAAAGAGGAAGAAGAGGAGAGGAGAAAGAGGAAGGGGAGAAAGAAAGGGGAGGAAAATGAGGTAGGAGGAAGGGGAGGTAAGAAGAGGGAAGGAGGGTGAGATGAGGAAGAGAAACAAGGATATGTAAGGGGGGATGAAGTGAGTGAAGTGTAGATGAGAGGAGGTAGAGGACAGTGAAGTGGGGAAGATGAGAAAGGGGAGAGAGGAGGAAGAGGAAGAAGAGAAGGATAATGAGGAAGAGGAGAAGAAAATGTAATATTTAATTGGTCATGTCACACTAACAAAAACAATCACATCTTTTTCAGACAAAATGTTAATAAGACTGGACTAGACCTTGAAGCCATGGCTTTGTAGTACCGGTGCTCTACTAGTATCCGGTGACCTGTCCGCGGCTCAGCTTCTGCCTCACCCACCTTGTAAACGAGAAGCTCATGTTCCCCATTGACGATGGTCGTGCCGATGTCGGTCATCAGGCGGAGGAAGGCCACACCAAAGGGTTTCTCCTGTCTGTCCTTGGCTGGGAAGACAAAAAAAACCCAAGGAGATGGGGGAGGGGAGAGAGAGGGGCAGGGGGTTACATCTCGGGCGTTTGGGATGGCTGTAGACCGCCAGTGAAAAGGAGAGGGGGACACAGTGAAACACTCCTGTTTGGGAAGGAGGCGGCGGGCAAGTAGAGAGGGGGACACTCACTCTCCGTGGAGGACCTCTGCTTGAACGTGATCCTGAGGTGGGTGTCTGGAAGGCAGAACTCCTCGATCGGGATGGCAACCTGGGATGGAAATTGCAGAGGGTCAAAGTCAGCCACGGAATACACAAGTATTGCAATCAGACTCAAAAAGAACCCTAAGACTGGGCTAAGGGCCTGCTGCCCGATGGGCTAAGGTCTACTGACCAATGGGCTAATAAGGCCTACCACTCGATGGGCTAAGGACTACTACTCGATGGGCTAAGACCTACCACCTGATGGAATAAGGCCTACCACCTGATGGGCTAAGGCCTACCACTCAATGGGATGAGGCCTACCACCCGATGGGCTAAGGCCTACCACTCAATGGGATAAGGCCTACCACCCGATGGGATAAGGCCTACCACTCAATGGGATAAGGCCTACCACCCGATGGGATAAGGCCTACCACTCAATGGGATAAGGCCTACCACTCGATGGGATAAGGCCTACCACTCGATGGGAAATGGCCTACCACTCGATGGGATAAGGCCTACCACCCGATGGGCTAAGGCCTACCACCCGATGGGATAAGGCCTACCACCTGATGAGATAAGGCCTACCACCTGATGAGATAAGGCCTACCACCTGATGAGATAAGGGCTACCACCTGATGAGATAAGGCCTACCACCTGATGAGATAAGGCCTACCACCTGATGAGATAAGGCCTACCCCCTGATGAGATAAGGGCTACCACCTGATGAGATAAGGCCTACCACCTGATGAGATAAGGCCTACCACCTGATGAGATAAGGCCTACCACCTGATGAGATAAGGCCTACCACCTGATGAGATAAGGCCTACCACCTGATGAGATAAGGCCTACCACCTGATGAGATAAAGCCTACCACCTGATGAGATAAGGCCTACCACCTGATGAGATAAGGCCTACCACCTGATGGGCTAAGGCCTACCACCTGATGAGATAAGGCCTACCACCTGATGAGATAAGGCCTATCACCTGATGAGATAAGGCCTACCACCTGATGAGATAAGGCCTACCACCTGATGAGATAAGGCCTACCACCTGATGAGATAAGGCCTACCACCTGATGAGATAAGGCCTACCACCTGATGAGATAAGGCCTACCACCTGATGAGATAAGGCCTACCACCTGATGAGATAAGGCCTACCACCTGATGAGATAAGGCCTACCACCTGATGAGATAAGGCCTACCACCTGATGGGCTAAGGCCTACCACCTGATGAGATAAGGCCTACCACCTGATGAGATAAGGCCTACCACCTGATGGAATAAGGCCTACCACTCAATGGGATAAGGCCTACCACCTGATGAGATAAGGCCTACCACCTGATGAGATAAGGGCATGCCTGTAAGACCACTTGAATGTGGGGCACTGCAGAAATGCCTCACCTTGATGGTCTCGTAGAACTTGGGCGACTTGACCTGGTAGTAGACCACCGACTGGTACTTGCTGTTGGGGGGTTCGCCGGCCGCTACGTAGATCACCTCCTGAGAGGACAATATGAGAGAAGAGGGGACAAAGTGAGAAAATCTTGGAATCTGTAGCAAAGGGATGAGAGCAAAATCCATCTAAAAACAAATCGCCATCCCGTGCTGTGTCCAAGCTTCTTTTGGAGTGTGTGGGCGCATATCTAGTGCCTTGTGGAGACCTACTGTAGTCCAATAGCTTGAATAGGTCTCCACAGGGAAATTCTAAAGGTGTATAGGTCTCCACAAGGTTTTCACGAAACTGGTATTTGGTAAAAACTCATGAAGGGGAAACTTGTGATAGGTAAGAATTTGCAAGTTGAAGAGTTTTATAATTATATGGTCTATGGTCTATTTATATATGGTCTGAAACGGGAGCTTTTTAAAAACATCGTTTCTCACTCGGTTTTGTTAGAGCACGAGAATCTGAAGAAAAAAAATCACCTCATTTCCGGAAATCTGAAGAAAAAATATCACGACATTTCTGGAAATCTGAAGAAAAAAAATCAAGCCATTTCTGGAAATCTGAAGAAAAAATATCACGACATTTCTGGAAATCTGAAGAAAAAAAATCAAGCCATTTCCGGAAATCTGAAAAAAAAAATAACATTTCCGGAAATCTGATGGAAAACAAATCACCCCATTTCCGAAAAATCCGGGTATTTCCGGAAGTCTTACATCCCATCACCGCACATACCTCCAGCACTGTGCCGTCACTGGAGCAGACTTCAATGGACACCTCCACATTCCGGGCCTTGGGCTTGTTGCCCCTGTCAAACTCCCCCTGTACCAGGGTCACGTAGACATCATTGCGCACGTCGCCTGTGAAGGGTAAAGAGGTGGGGGGGGGGCACAGAGGTCAAAAGTTGGAGGTCAAGGGTCAGGCAAATGAGAAAAAAAAATTATCCGAGGGAAGATCAAGGCATCGGCAAGAACTGGACGCCGGAACTGCGCAACTTAAGGGAATCTTAAAGGAAATTAGGAATACTTCTGCTAAAAACAGAGGAATCACAGAGCAAACTACATATGTAGTATGTAATATGAAGGAATATGCCTTTGAGAAATGCATGGGGGGGCATAGGCATAACTACATAGGAATACATGTGTAATTCCATGTGTACATTCCAAGCCAAAAATCAAAATCTGTTGCCAAGAGTAAGGATGTGAGTGACCGACAAAAGTCATTTCCTGAAAATGACCGAGGCCAATAAATTGTGCGACTGCGAGTGAGCGCTTACGCGACCGAGAGATGTGATTGCGAGATTCACAGCAGGGGTGCTGGTGCCATTGAGATTTTAGGGTTTTAACAGAGTTTGAGATACCGGTTTGACATAACAAAATAATACAAATATTATTTTATTTTATTTTTATTTCTGGGAAAAAATCAATTAACGGAAATCCGGAAATTTACGGAAGTCTTACATCCCTGCAAGAGCTTGTAAAAAGTGATACCTTTTTACAAAAAAGAGGAATTATTCTTCCAAAATAGCATTGGTTGGCAGCTAGGCAACTGTCTGTCGCCTTTCTAGGTTTTGCAATTGGCTATCGACTATTGGGGTCTGGTGGCAACAAGAAGGTGCCGATCTATGACCTCTGACCTGGCATGATGACCTCGGGGAAGCCCATCTTTTTGGCGATGGCCGTCCTGCTGTCCATCAGGTGGGGATAATCCTTCCAGACCTTGATGAGAAAAAAGGTGCCGACAATGAGAATTTAAAAGAAAGGTCCCCATAAGGCCAATCAAGGTGAGGGCTAAACGAAAGTAAGAAGAATGAAAGATCAGGAGGAAGACAGATGAGTGTTTATGTTTCGTTTGAATTCAGACAAGTTATAAGAAAGTGGGAAGCAGATTGCAGGTAGAGAATTCCATAGTGCAACAGTGCGCGGGAAGAAGCAAGAACATTGCAATTCGCTTTCTTAACGGACATTTTAACTTTTTAAAGTAACCTTGTAAATATATTTCTATTGTTTTTTAATAATGTATTGTTCAAATCTTTATCTGTGTATCAATTTCTCTAACATTTATCAGTGTATTGACTGTAATTGCACTTTGATCGTATTTTGTAGTGTGTTAATCATACTTTTTTCTGTGTATTAATTTTAATCAATGTGTCTTATTGTATTTTTTGGCGGCAGTCACCATGAATTCTAGGACGTATTATTCTAGGACGTGTCTGTAGCAATAAAGAATTCTATCTATTCGAAAAAAAAGGCGTTTTCCTTAAGGGGTGGGGAGGGGGCTTAGGCGTCTCTGGATGGGCCTACGGTACCTGCTTGATATCTCCGGGCATCATCTTCAGCCCCACCCATATGCCCTGACCCTTGTGGTTGATCTCCCGGGCTGTCACCACCTTGCGCACCAGGCTGTCCAGGGACTCCTCACCGGTACTCCTGCAGACAACGGTGCCCCGCACAGAAGCCGATGCAATTAAAAAAGGGCGCCCGATGCAGATTTTGTAAACCAAGCACAGTTTTGGGGGTTTTAGGTAGGCTCAGAGTTTTTAGGGTTTTTAGGGTTTTTAGGGTTTTAGGGTTTTAACAAATAAAAATTAGTAGTTTGAGATACCTGGTTGACATAAATAAAAGATAATGGTAATAATAATTAAAAATAATTAAATTAATTAAAATAATTTAAATAATTTAAATAAATAAAAATAATTAAAAATAATTAAAAGAAATGAAAAAAAATATAATTAAAAAATATTAAATAATAATAATAATAAAAAACAAATAAAAACAATTACAAATCACGCCAAACACAGTTGTAGTAATTTTCTGTTTCAGGTAGGCTCAGGGCTAAATTAGATAAGCCTATTTTGAAATCTAATTGCTGACTTTGATAAGGTAATCTAATCAATGAGTTTGAAGAGCTCTTTGGATAGATGAGGGGATTCTGGCCAATGAGGCTAGCATCATCAATTAACAGTCGAGTTTGACGAGGTATTCCAGTGAGGTCGAGAGAGGTGGTCGATGTCAGATCTGGGGAGGGGGAGGGGGGAGGGTGGGCCTGCTCGTCTTGGGACTCACGCCTGGAAGGGCAGAAAGTGCTGCTTATCCTCGTCCGTCTCAATGCGGCCGGAGAGGATGTCGCTGATGAACATGGCGCAGACGCCAAAGGGACGCCTCAGGCCCGTGGTGTACTTCTTGCTGTTGTCCCCATCCTTCAGCTCCATCTTGCCTGGGGAGCAAATGACCACGAACAAACAATCAAACTCCATTGCGGGTCAAGGGAAAACCTGCTGCAATGGAAGTCCCGCTGGGATGGAAACATTATTCTAACAAAAAATTGGAGCATAACTGCCCGCCTATCTTAAAGGAAATTAGGAATACTTCTGCTAGATAAAACTGAAAGGTTTGCATGGTGGAAAAACTATAGTGGAAGGTTTGCGGTGACACCATGTATATGTCTTCTCTTTATAGAAGTATGGCTCTGAAAAGAACCGGCTCTTTTCAGAGCCATACTTCTTGAAAGAGAAGACATATAGATGGTGTCACTGCAAACCTTCCACTAAATACTTCTGCTAAAAATAACAGGAATCACAGGGTAATCTACACAGTAATACCTGTGTATTTCCAAGCCAAAAATCTCAATTCCACAATTTGTCCTTCTTTATGAAACTCGTAGGTGAGTAGCACATAGGTAATTGTAGGTTGTGTTTAACACCCAATCAGATAAGCCAACATTTTTTCATTGGGTTTCATTCCCCTTTAGACTTCATTGCGGGTCACGGGAAACCCGCTGGAATGCAGGTCCAGCTAGGGATTCCAAGAGAGTACCTAAGAGAGTTTGACCAATCTACCTGGCCGTCTTCAGAGGACGGACAGAGCACACCCTCTCCGAACCGTACAACATACCGGCTCTTCTCAGAGGCCATACTCCTTCTACAAAGAGAGGAGGTACGCGGTGTGCCCGCACAACTTTCCACATCACATTCCTTCCATCAATCTCACCTAGTCTGATGATCTGACAGACCAGAAACACCTTCTCCCTCTGCAGGTCCTTAGCACCCAGGTTCTGAGGAGGGGGGGGGGAGGAAAGCAATCCCAAACAAGAAAAATTAGAACAGCGAAGCTGTCATGGCTCACAACCCATTATTCAATCACCCTGCTACTGTAACATCTCAAACATAGCCAGGCATGCAACTGTTGAATTGTAAAAAAAAAAGAGGAAAATCTCCGAATGAAACTGTGAGCGCAAAACACGAAGCCCTCCCGAAAATGTTGGATTCTCTGTGGTGCATTCTGAGCAGTTTTTGACCACTTATGACTTTAAGCTGAGTGACAGATTTTAACCTATTTTCAAGGCATACAACCAGAAAAGTTTTATTTACACAGAATGGAAAGTAAACTGATCTCAGCATGCGTTTTAAATAATAGTTAGGGGAGAAGAAATATCCTTTATTTTTTTCCTTTTTTTTAAAGGATTTTATTTTTTTTACAGTCAAATTACAAAAACCGCGGAAATCCGCGGATCTGCAGAAAAGTTGCATGCCTGCATAGCCCAACCCACCCCTACGCATGCCCATCAAACTCCAGTGTGGAATGAACGTGTTTAGGGAGAAATGGGATGACAGTGTGGCTATGGAGTAGTTTCCAATATGTAATTTATGACACTGAGTAGTTTAATAAGCAGGGGAGACCTTGCTTTGTGTCGTGCGAAGATGGTACTGTGGTCCACAAGAGCCTCATTGCTTTTGTAGCTTGGCGGAGAGGCACCACCTTGCCTTACCGTGAAGATGGCCTTGAGGCTGTACAGTAGACTGATATCCCTTGGGATGCCTTGACTGCTCCACTTGGCCACAAAGCTCTCACTGCAAGGAGACACAACAGAGAGAGAGAGAGTATCAATGCTGAATCAAGCCCCTTGATCATTCCAGACCCAGGGCCAGGGCCAGAGCCAGAGCCAGACCCAGGGCCAGAGCCAGGGCCTGGGTTAGGGCCAGGGCCAGAGCCACAGCCACAGCCACAGCCAGGGCCAGAGCCAGAGCCAGGGCCAGAGCCAGGGCCAGAGCCAGGGCCTGGGTTAGGGCCAGGGCCAGAGCCACAGCCACAGCCAGGGCCAGGGCCAGGGCCAGAGCCAGAGCCAGAGCCAGAGCCAGGGCCAGAGTCAGAGCCAGAGCCAGAGCCAGGGTCAGAGCCAGGGTCAGGGCCAGAGCCAGAGCCAGAGCCAGAGCCAGGGCCAGAGCCAGAGCCAAAGCCCGAGCCAGGGCCAGAGCCAGAGCCAGAGCCAGAGCCAGAGCCAGGGTCAGAGCAAGACCCAGGGCCAGAGCCAGAGAAACACAGAAGGTTAATGGGCCAAGAGAAGTGGGAACCTTCATGCCTCTTATTCTGTGTGGAGCTATGGACCTGCTCTGCTGAAAAATGGCAATACGAAAACAGGCAGATGGTTGGCGAGAGCGGCAACAGGACCGAGGCTGAGCAAAACCTAGGAGAGTGCGGACTGTAGCGGGCACCTCTGTGTGACCACCCACCTGATATGCCGCTGCTCCTTGGCATCGTACAGGCTCATCAGAACGTCCGAGTCCTCCCCAATGCGGCAGACCACGTTCTTCAGGTTGACAAAGAGGTTGTAGGAGTAGATGTTGGCTTGCTTGGTGTTCTTGGGCATCCCTTGGTTCAGCTTCATGGAGCCAAAGGAGGGGAGGGGAGATTTTAACAGATACAATTGAGCGGTTTGAGATACCAGTATGACTTAAAAAAATAAAAAATAAAAAATAATAATAATAAAAAAATATATATAAAAAAACATGCCAATTCCGGAAATCCAAAAGAAATCACACCATTTCCGGAAATCGAGAAATTTACGGAAGTCTTACATCCCTGTCCCACTCGCCTCTAAAGCAAGACCAGGGCCAAATTTCATGGAGCCGCTTATCAGAATGAAAATCTGCTAAGCATGAACAAATCTCTCCTCTGTAAAACAGGGTGACCCGTCCGAATTGAGGCGTGATATCAGATGCTTTTGAACCCGAAGTCCAATCCATTGGATGCAGCCTTCAAGTTCGCGTGGATCTTCGCACTGCCGTCGCTCTTGAGCTATGCCACTGCTTACCGTCTCGTTCTGCTGCTGGCCGATGCGCTGCGTGGCCACCTCGTGCTGCTTGAACAGCGCCACCGTGCTGATGGAGAACGGGTCCTGTATGCTGCCCTCCTCGTCGCGAATCACCAGGTCAAGACCGAGAGCCCTACGGCAGACATTTAGACAAGAGGGAAAAGGCGGACATTGAATGAAGCACAGGCTGGGCCATACAACAGACACACACTCTTTCAGTCTTTGACTGTGTTTTGATCCTAGCAGCACCTTTCTCAAAGGCAGAGACTCTGCCTTTGAGAAAGGTCCTGCTAGGATCGAAACGTCAGGCCCACTTAATTTTAAGATTTGCATTTGGGTAATTTTAGTCAGTAAGCAGTTTGCAACAATTTTGTGTATATCATCTTTGACTATGTGCTGAATTGTTGTGATTGATTGTGGTTTGAATCTCTGCTTCTTGCATATGTAGTTGTACTTGTTTGCTTGTTTGTCTGTCTGTCTTTTTGTCTGTCTGTTTGTTTGTATGGACATTGTTTGTAAGATTGTACTTCTCTTCTTTTGTTTTAATGTATGTTGGTTCTATGAGAGATATCCATTATTTATTTAAATATTTCATTATAAATTAATAATTATCAAATTAGTGTTTTATTTGTTTATAAATATCTCCCTGTAACTGGCATTTTGTTTGCTGTTGGATGAGATTAATAAATAAGAAGAATAAGAATAAGCCACTGCTGACCCATAGCTGTTGACATAGAACGTTAAGAAAGGAAGGCTTAGGCTCGGACTTAGACTTCGGTCACATTTCTCTAAACCGTTATGATGTCACAGGAATCTAGAAGCAATTGTTTGCCTTAAGTTTCTTGGTGAATACTCTTATCTAGCCAACAAACCTTTTTCAACTTGGTGACAAACCACAACCTGTATTTTCAGGGTTTGTCAGACGGAGACGAAGCCTGAGCTTTGGAAAGGGCCTCAGATACAGGCTGGGGAAAAAAAAAACAACAACAAAGAACAGCGCCCTCTGTAGGGCAGTCAGCGCACCTGTTGCCGCAGTCTATCTTGGAGGTGACCTGCTGTTTGAGCTCCTTCAGCTCATCCACGGGCAGGGTACCAGACACAATCTGCTTCTGACTGTCAATCAGCTCGTACATCATCTTGTGGATGTTGTTGAACAGTGGCATATTGACCTTCTGCAAAGGGGGTAGGCAAGGAAAAACACTGGCTTAAAATGATACGCAGTAGGTATATTTCCAGGGGGTAATAGCTAGCATGGATGTATTTTTTTGGCTATGTTTACAACACAAAGGATCAGAACGTCTTTGAGAAAGGTCCTGCTAGGATCAAAACGTCTTTGAGAAAGAAAGGTCCTTCTAGGATCAAAACGTCTTTGAGAAAGGTCCTGCTAGGATCAAAACGTCTTTGAGAAAGAAAGGTCCTGCTAGGATCAAAACGTCTTTGAGAAAGGTCCTGCTAGGATCAAAACGTCTTTGAGAAAGGTCATGCTAGGATCAAAACCTGCCTTTGAGAAAGAAAGGTCCTGCTAGGATCAAAACGTCTTTGAGAAAGGTCCTGCTAGGATCAAAAGGTCTTTGAGAAAGAAAGGTCCTGCTAGGATCAACACGTCTTTGAGAAAGGCCCTGCTAGGATCAAAACGTCTTTGAGAAAGGACCTGCTAGGATCAAAACGTCTTTGAGAAAGGTCCTGCTAGGATCTAAATGTCTTTGAGAAAGGTCCTGCTAGGATCTCAGGCTTTCCTAATTTGTAATATTTATTTAGCTTTCTTTATTAATCAGATTTCTAGGCCATTTGCTGAAATGTTTTGTTATTTATTTGTTTTTCTTGACACGGGTACAGGGGGATACTGGTCACTTACCACATAGAGCTGTTTCCATAGCAACCCCCACTCCCGGATGACGGTGGTCAGCTCCTGCACGACGGGGGTTTCTTTGGGTGTGACCGTTTCACACCCCTCACTGAATAGAAATAAAATTTAAAAATTCATATATTTTTTTAGGAGGGTAATGACTAACACCATGCAGCTTTCTGATAATCCTTCTTTTGTGTTCACTTCTTCACACTGTGACAAGTTTTTGAAGAGCCAATCTCAGATGATATTTTAGATGATAAATACGCTGCACACTCACCCATGGCTCTCCACACAGGCTTCCTTGATGTAGACATAGCTCTTCGGGAAGATACCCTGAGGTGAAAAACAAAAGCAGAGAGTGTTTACATGAGAAGTGCAGGGAGGTGAAAGGACGGTTGTGTATCGAGGGTCCACCCAACTTTAGTCCACTGGCAATGTGACTCACAACTTCTCATCCTGTCAGACTCAGGCTATTGAGCTGGCATCCGTATCTTATTTATTTTATCAAATGCAAATTTGCCCAAATCAAGGTTATAAAGCCTCTTAAGGTTAAGAGCTAAGGAGAGGAGATAGATAATCAGGATGACAAAACAATTTAAAGGCAAGCCCATGTCTATGCATAGCACACATAGCCAATGACCTACATGTATGTATGTACATGTACTGGTACACCTACATGTGTGTACCACCTTTTGTCCTTTTGACTGTATGATTAATAGTATCAATGCAATTACATACAGTAAATGTACTTTATAACCACTCTTATTAAATACCTATTATACCATTGTTGCTATTTTGTAACCACGTAAACCTATTAGAGAGGTTTTGCACACAAACACTTTCCTATGCGTTTCTTCCTTACATATATCTAGCAAGATATCATTGTATTCCTCACATTAAACGGATAGCAAGTAGCATATGATGTCATAAATTATATAATTATTATTAAAACAATATTTTTGATATAATATTATTGACTAACTGTATCTGTGCGCTTGCAAAACCTCTCCACTATCTTCCCTTTTTCTGACTGACACTATGATTAATCACTGCAGCGTACAAAAGACACCCTTTGCAAACTTGAAAAATGTCCGTGTGGAATGAAGAACGGGTCTCATTTTGAGATCCAACTGCTTCATTTTCACATTCATTATGAATCGGTCTAAAAGTACTATGAGCAACCGATGCATTCGATGCAGGGTCCTAAACCGAAAGTTGACAGTCGGCGGGGGAAAGGGAAAGTACTTTATCAGAGTCACGGTCCAAAACTTCCCACGGCTTAAGAAGAGAAAATATTACAGAGACTGACATGAACAGCTACAAGTGCAAGCAATAATGATAGGTATGTTTGTGATATCAGCAGGTACATGAACATGTACATGTACAAACTAAAAATAGCTCTGGAATTGTGGTTTCGCTTTCTATACTTACCCTTAACCTCCTGTTCCTTATTGTGAAGCCCTTGTACCAGCCTAACGAACAAGAAAAGTTAGAGTCGTGATTAGAATGATTAATTTTTGGAGATAATCACAAAATGGCAAATTCCTAGTACATGCGCAACCCTTTCCCTGCTCAGTGGACGGTTTGCGGTGACACCATGCAATAGCGTGGAACGTTGCTATAACGAACACCGAAATACCGAACATTCGGCTATAACCTGATAACAAACAAGCCCTTTGATTCACGACGTATCCGTCCGTGAATATGTCATGCCAACTGCTATAATGAACGACTGCTATTTTGCCAAACAATTTTCATGGATCCCGGGATGTTTGTATAACGACATTCCACTGTACAATTCTTTTGAGACAGAGTGTGGCTCTGAAAAGAGCTGGTAACTCAACGTTTCGAGCAGTGATGTGCTCCACGGTGTCACCACAAAATGTCCACTTGGTGCTACCACCATGCAAACCAAATCTTACCTCTTTCTGCTAAAGAAAAGTATCCTTCCAATGAACATATTTTAAGAGAAACTTTGCAAACGAATCATGCCAAAGAATCATAATAAATCAATTATGTTGACTGACAAGAAATGATCTGAGATTGATCGAACAACTGATTTTTGTAAACCTGGCTACGGCCCGTCAGCAGCTTGGGGATCGCATAAAGTCGATGCAGCTTCTGTTTTACTGAATAATAATTTAAGGGCGGCACTCAAAGTCTAACCGGGTGGGAAGTACATCATCAGCTGTCTCTACTAAAAGTAGATATTGCTAGAAAGGCCCCCAAACTGGTAGTCTTTTTACATGTAAGTGTTGTCCTGAAGTTCCTTTCAGGATGAGGCATTATGAGATTCTAATGCCCTCGTTTGAATCACTGTCGATGGTAAACGAGAAAATATGTTTTTTTTTTTTTTCGGGCTCATTTAGCTCCGATATATACAGTGGATGTTCATCCCTCCACGTGTTGTTATGTATGGTATGCAGTGTACATGTAGGTACGTAGGTCTATGTTCACAGACGCAGTACTCCATGTATTGCTACGCACAGCATCAAGTACACACGCAGTCTATTTGTTTACATACATGCGCTCCTCCGTAGGCTCCCAGATGGTATAATGTTAGCATTATGCTAATTGGGCAAAGTCAGGGGCTGCTGACATTCTCAGAGACATCTGTGGACCAAATTCAAGACTAAGTGTGCACATGTCGGCAGTGCAGAGCACTGGCAAATTTGTTTTGACTAAAACAGTCGATTTATGGGGGTGTCTTATGCATTAAAAGTGCATTGTATTGTGAATACACATGTGTAGTGTGCCTCACAAACATGTAAATGTACATGTCCTTGACAGAAAAAAAATAAAAAGGTCAAGAAAAGGGGCAAAAAGAGAAAATCAACAATTTCAGACATCAACAATTTGTCAACATCATCAATTTCCCAATCTATAGAGCTTTAAAAAGTATGAAAAATTCCATCTTAAATAAATTGACTTACATGAAATCTGAGTAAAACTATTTTTGAACCTACTATAAAACTCCTAAAAAAATGTCCGACTGTGGTAGTACCTGTGGAAAAGAAACGATGATATAAACAAACATTTTGTACCTTTAAAAGAAATCGGGAAAACAAACTAACCTGAACATTCTTCCAGGATTTGAACTGTATCGCCAACACTGAGCTTCAACTCGAAGGAATTGCTTCCTTCAAAGTTATAAATAGCTGTAGGGATGAAGGGGGAACAAAAAAAGAATAGATAAGGAAACAAGATTATGGTACATGTGAGTGGAAGGTTTGCAGAGACACCACGTAGCTCTTCTCTTTCAAGAAGTGTGGCTCTGAAAAGAGCCGGTAACTCAATGTTTCGGGTAGTGTGTACTCTGCCCGTCGTAAGGAGACTGCTGGATTCCAACTATCATCGGTGTATTTTTACCCGAAATGTTGAGTTACCGGCTCTTTTCAGAGCCACACTTCTTGAAAGAGAAGAACTGCATGAACATGGTGTCATCGCAAACCTTCCACTTAGTATTTCCACCATGCAAACCTTCAAGTCTTATCTAAGGATATGGTAGACTTAGACCAGGTTGGATACAGAGAGCAGTGAATTCAACAAATCAAGGCACATCTGACTGGAACTTTTGAACAAATTGAAAAATGGCAAAGAAAAAACATTGACTGTGCCAGGGGACTTGAACCCGAGACCTCTGGTTTTACGTACCAGTGCTCTAACCATCTGAGCTATCCAGCCTTTAGATGGTGGCCTTCCCCAATAGTCAACTAGTCTTTGGCACACCAGCGCTCTAACCATCTGAGCTATCCAGCCCTTAGACGGAGGCCTTCCCAGATAGTCAGCTAGTCTTTGCCGGGTTGGAGGCACCAGTCAGAGCCAGCAACTGCTGTAATCCACTTTGTGGATTCGTGACTTTTAGCAAGGGGTGTTAACGCGGCCAACGGATCAAGTTGTCAGGTGGAAAAACGAATCTCTTTGAGATGCAAAACTGAAAAAGCTTCACAGCTTGGATATTTGTGTGTGCTAGATATGAGGTTTTTACTTTCAGAAGGTGTATTACGATCTGACCCAAATGCTACAAATATCATGAACGTTCAGGCGGGGAGGGGAGGGGTTGTATTTTGATCCAGAGTTCGGCCTTTCTCAACACTTTTCTCCAACATTTCTGCCATTGCAAAGTCATGGCAGGGGTCAGAGGTCAGACCCTCTTAAGTTTTTAACAAAGGTCGACTGCTTGTATCTTGACCTTGGCCCCCAGACTGGTTGACTTCTGGTTGAATATTCCAGTGTGGGTGACCGTTTCGGGAAGTCTAAGAACCAAAGGTTCCAAGTTGTTCAAAGTGTCCCAAAGGGTGCATGCATGAGCGTAGGTTTTGAGGTACAGGTAGGTCGTTTGGTTGAACTTGCCCTCAGGAGTGCGACGGTGGGATCGCTGCAAAATGCACTGGTGACCGACTTACCCACGGCATACTTGGCTTCTACGGTTGGTACCCAGCCGGTCATCTTAGACGTTGTTTAGGGCACTTCCAACCAGAATTAGCATCATCACTCAGCAGTCAGAAAGAGAACTGTGGAGACGAGACAAGATGAGAGTGGGAGGGAAAGGAAGAGAGAGAGAGGGGGAGGGGGAGAGGGTGAGAGGGGGATGGGGAGAGAGAGAGGGAGAGAGGGAAGAGAGGGGGAGAGAGGGAAGAGAGAGAGGGAGAGGGGGAGAGGGGGAGAGGGGGATGGGGAGAGGGAAGAGAGAGAGGGGGAGGGGGAGGGGGAGAGGGGGAGAGGGGTAGGGAGAGGGGAGATAGAGAGGGGAGGGGGAGAGGGGGAGAGGGGATGGGAGAGGGAAGAGGGAGAGGAGGGAGAGGGGATGGGGGGAGGGAGTGGGTTGAGGGGTGGGGGATTGGGGGTGTGGGGTTGGGGGTGGGTTGTGGGAGTGAGGGGTGGGAGGGGGTGTGGGGGTTGGGGGGTGGGGAAGGAGTGAGTGAGTGGGTGGGGGGTGGGGGGGTGAGGGGATGGGGTTGGTTGAGGAGAGAGAGAGAGAGATGGGGAGGGGAGAGGGGGAGAGAGAGAAAGGGGGAAGAGAACCACCAAATCATCAATCAATGTTGGCAAATCAAATCTCCATTCGGGTGCAATGAAAGACACAGAGGGATCTCATCATGACTTGAAGAAAGAGACATGTTTGATAACATGGCAATCCCTTTATTTGATCATTGAATAGACATGTCCATTGTCCATGTGTATACCGCAACCCATACATATTGTACATGTACTGTATGTAGTCATAGTGTACATGTACATGTACAGTGTAGCTTACCGATTTGGTATAGAGCTATGTGTGTACATGTACATGTACAATGTACATGTACACTGTACATGCAGACCACATACTGTATCTCAACCATTATTTTCATGGTGGGCATTTGGGGACAAAGGCTTCACTGACAAATGTGTCAGTGGTCCCCACATGTCAAATCAATTAGGGGGCCCATGGGGAAATTGGATCAAAAAGGTGGGATACACACTTAGAACTCTTTCTGCACTACTGCACCACTCAGCACAATAGCTTCATTTAGTGCTTGGATTCGTAATCATTTGTCTAATTGAATTTTCACGTGTGTACTCAACATACAGAAGTGCTACTACATGTATACATACGTGTACTGTACATGTACATGTACGTATGTACATGCACATGTACACATGTACGTACAATGTACGGTACATGTACAGTACGTATAGGGCATGTAAATTGTGTATAGTACGTGTAGCACTTGTACAGTATGTACATGTAGTGCATGTAATTGCACCTAATTGTATACAGTCAGTGAACAATTGAAATACATGTACCGGTACATACCGGTACGTGTACGTGTACATATGTACATGTACAGTACAGGTACTGTACAATGTACATGAACATACATGTACATACAGTACTGTAGGTATACATGTACATTGTACATGCACAGTACAGATACAATAGGCCTACTTGTATCATAGACACTTTTGGAGGGAAAAACTGCCATCAACCAAAGTACAAGTACATGAACATGTACGCACAATTAGTCTCATACATGTACATTGTGTACATGTAATACAAAGCTATCAGCCAAGTATAGGCCTAATTAGTACAGTGTAGGCTAGGATAACATTAACAGGTAGTGTACATGATATTATTAATTATCTATCCATGCCATTCAATTTACAACACATAAAAAGTCATACATGAACAATTGTTGTGACCAGTGACCTGTAAACAAATATAAATTAAATAAATATAGATTAATATGTACATGTACACAATACATACCAAATATGTAGCACCGGTATTTTTGTAAACATGAAAAAAACTTTTATTGTTTTTTTTTTAAGAGAGAGCACAGTGTAGTAGTAGTTGGATGAATTATAACGAGAATAATTTACACTGTTCCTAAGACAAAAAAACGATGAAAAAGGCTGTCAAACAATACCATTACGAATTTGTATACATTATGCCCATGTTTCAAATTTGATTCTAAGATAATTCTTCGGTCTAGATGAGACTACAAAACTATTCAGATGATTGTTTCAACCACTATAAAAGACAACATGGACAATTCAAAACTTCTCAGTTCGGTTTCAAGATCTTGCTCTGGGGGATTTCTCGGTCAAACTTTATAACCCAACTCAAACAGTGACTGGATACTACGGATAGTAAGTTGAAAATAGGGTGTGCGATGTACCGATTTTAACACAACGCACACATCCCCCAAAAAACAAATAATAATAAAAAATAAAAAAATATAAAAATATTTTGCTCGATTCAGGTGGGGGGGGGGGGGGCGTGGGGTTGCGCGGGCAATTGTGGCCGTCACGGTTGGGCACAGGCGATTTGAAAACAAGTCATCAACAAAACAACTCTGGTATGTGCACGGTACAATACAACCTGCAGGCAGTCTCTGTTGAAGTCAGGGAGTCCCCAAAACAGCACAGGCAGCAAATACCACACGTGGGCGTCAGTTATTTAGGAACGACTTACTGTATATATTCAGATTAAACAAAACATCCAAAAATACCCCTGAAAAAGATCGTATGTACATGTATACAACAGTATAATTGAGAAGGAAAAAAATACCGCATGTACACAAATCCTACCTGCACAATGTTTACAGAAATAGTGATTTTTATAAAAACCTTTTTTTTTTGGATTGATTTATATTCAGCATCATGTAATTACTATACGCAGATTAGTCCCGCTGTACATAATTTGATGGCGACCTTCCCAGATAGTCAACTACACATGTAGTTAGTCTTTACCATGTTTACAGAGGTGGAGGAGTCAGAAGCATTGTTCACCATTAATTGCCGGATATCTCCAGGGATCACACCCCTCTGGTTTCATAATTGCTAACCATAAACCGGACCGCAATTGTTTGCGTCGCGATTTTTTTGCACGTGTGTGGACACAAGCAAAACAACCACCGTTTTTTCAATCGCAATTCAAATCGCGAATCTTATTCACACAGTGGGAACGGGTCTCATCATGTCCCCGGAACTCATCAATTTGTTCCCGCAAACCTAATTGTCGTACAGAAATGTTTGGAAAGAAATTCTAAAGCCTGGTAGACTTTGTTTCCCACTAGTCCAGACCATCCGGTCCAAAGATTGGTTAACACCCTGAATTATTAACAGCTAGCAAAACAAATTTTGGCGGGGGAAAAAACAAATATTGGATGCACTTCAGCAAGAGAAGTGAAAAAAAAACCCCATGTACGCAAATGTGAATAATAAACATGTAATTTCCTATGAATCGTTAGTATAAAATTACAAGTCAACATTTCTCAGCAGTGTATTTTATATTCAGATAATGAAGTTAATTACAAAAACTATTGCAAACTGCTCACTGACTAAAATGACCTGCAATACATTCATCTCAAAAGTTAGAGGGCCTGACGTTTCAGGACCTTTCATACTACAATGTAGGATCGAAACGTCAGCCCCTCTAACTTTTGAGATATTCAAATAATGAGAGGAAATTGCCAGATAAGGGCCGTTCCCGCAATGAAAATAATCACGATTTGAATCGCGATTCAAAAACTGTTTTTTGGGGGGTCGTGTCCACACAGGCAATAATATAGCGTCACAAAAAATCGCGAGCCAATTGTCATTAGCAGTTGTGGTCAAATGGTGGGTGTGTCCTTGAGGGTGGCCCATGCAGGGTTGTATAAACAAGCATGGCACATCCTGTCAATCAAAGCGTGAAGTGCATTGTGGGATTAAAAAGAAAACACACACACCACGACGCAAATAAACGTAATTATTTGAAAAAATCTGACTTTCAGTGGAGTCCCCGAATCGCGATTCACATCCCACTAATAATCGCATTTATCGTGTCCACACAAGCAAAGAGAGTTGAGTTTGGATCGCGATTCAAATCGAGATCCAAATAATCGCGTTCATTCGATGATAGTGGAAACGTCCCTATAACTAGTAAGTTTATAAGTTACACTGTACTCGTGAACATTTTGATCCAGTTACAGACACACCATAATTGGAATTTACTTATCTGTGGGATGTATAAAATGTGCATAAAAAGTGACAAAACACAGACTTGTTTCTCACCGCAACGACACCAGACCACTCACCTTTCTCTCTTCAATTCAACATATGGTATATGTACAGTACATGTACGTACTTTATTGTACAGGGGTGTAGTTGATGCCAACAAAAAATTCAGAACAGGATACAGGGAAGTCATTGCAGACAACAAGATCGCTTGGTGTAAATTACACCTAGGATACAATTACACATGCACGGTACATGCATGGTTGGTGCAGTGTACATGTACCATAATGACACGTGTACCATATCAACTAGGTGAACTGTAGGCTATTTTTTTAAGTTACATGTAGGCTAATCATTTGAAAACATCCTGCTCATGTACATGTAAATGTACATGTTTAACATGTACATGTAGCTACAGTAGGCCTATTATTTTCCTCTTAAATTTTGAAAAAATGGCAAAGAAAGCTTACTGGACCAGGGCTGGATTTCACAAAGCCTTATGATCCATCGTAACTCAACTTATGACGGACAACCCTTCACAAGTTGTGATAGGCAGTATAGTTTCTGTGCATCGCTAATCGTCTTGCGATAAATCTTAAGTTACGATGAGTTTGTTGAAATCGACCACAGGACTTGAATCCAAGAAATCTGGTTTTGCGTACCACCGTACCGGCGCTCTTACCATATGCGCTATCCAGCCCTTAGATGGTGGCCTTCCCAAACAATCAACTAGTCTTTGCCGGGCGGGGGGCACCATGTCAGGATCTGCATTCAACTGAGCTAACTGAGCCCCTGTAAGATCTCAAACATGTCACATGAAGGATCACAGTCATCACACCCATTGTTTGTTTGTTTTTTATTGACCAAAGGCAGCACAAGGACTGTACAGAAAGCTAGCATGTACCGGTACATGTACTGTACTTGTACATGTATTCTCACCATTATGCAGTAACTAACCAGAATGGTTGGACATTTTTACGTAAATCTTCATACATGTACACACAATTACATTTGATGGAGTAGTTGTTGCTATGAAAACACAAATTTAATCTGGGTTAATTTTACTTAATATAGTAGTACTACTACTACATGTACTAGTACGTAGTACTACGTACATGTAGCACTCACTAGTACATGTACATGTTACACGTACTGTACATGTAGTGGATACATCATGTACATGTATACACCTGTACAGTACATTACATGTACATTGTACGCGTATGCTACAGTACAGTAGCAGTACATACAGTAGTGACTAGTGTACAATTTTTGTTTCTTCGTATGTACACCTGTACAGTGATCATTATACTGTACATACAATCAGTAGTATAACACCAGTAATATCCTATATGAATCATACTTTGATCACCATCAAAATAAATAATAAAATTCCAATGTGATAGTTTCTGATCAATGGGTTATGAGAAAAAACCTGTGAACCCACACGACTCTACATGTGCATTGAAATTTCAACAATCAATGTGATTTCTGCACATAATCTGCACAGTAATAATTGAATTCAGACTAGATTATAATAAGGCAGAATATAACTTATAAGCCAGTTGTCTAATTGTGAGGATTAGCAACTGCATTCATGGGCAAAATATTCCAGTTAGAGATCGCAACTATATCTGTGTCAATAGAAATGAGGAAATATGTAAACACACTCACTCACACGAACCAAGCATTCACAAATCTACATCTTCATTCATTTTCAGATTACAAATCAGTCACTGACCGCACGATTCAAGCGACCAGCCCCCCAATAAATCGTGCCAAAATTATCTTGTTAGTTCCATTAAGGGTAATACTAGTAGTAAAACAGAAACAGTAACTACAGGGTGGATTATTATTGCTTGAAACGACAACAACTACTGCGGCTTGTGGCAGGGAAAATGGACTTCCTCAATCCGGTAGACAGGTTCACTTCCGCACTCGGTGGGCTTCACTTCGCCCGTGTTTTGACACATTTTCCGTGGGCGAAGTTAGTCCGAGTAACTTGGACCCGACAAGTCACCCTTTTTTCCCGAAATTTGGAAGGTCGGGTGACCCTCCAGTCCTCCAGATTTCGAAAAAAAAGGGT
Source organism: Luidia sarsii (assembly GCA_949987565.1). Classification (NCBI taxonomy): domain Eukaryota; kingdom Metazoa; phylum Echinodermata; class Asteroidea; order Paxillosida; family Luidiidae; genus Luidia; species Luidia sarsii. The sequence goes on along the minus strand of OX465112.1, from coordinate 1,540,682 downwards.
GACTTGTCGGGTCCAAGTTACTCGGACTAACTTCGCCCACGACAATGTGTAACGGGCGAGCAACCTGGCACCGCACACACAGGGCATGGCGGTGTGTCAGTGTCAATGCAACGATGCATGCACACACGAAAATAATTACATTGTGATACCGTGTGTCACACAGCCTACACACACGATATAGCATTGGGGGCCGACCGAACACTGTCACATCACAGTGCCACCAAATTCAAGGCCCGTTTTACAACCCTAAGGGACAAGCCGTGGCACCGAGCCGACATGTCAGCGAGCCGGCCACTCTCAGAGTCCGGCCCAACGTCGACATTTGGTTAAAAAAAAGGGTCCGTACGAGATATTTACCGGCTTCAATTCCTCTGTCCGGTCCGATCCGCGATGCAGCCGAGATTCCATTATCGTTCGGAAAGCACCTTTGTAGTTTGGCCACCGGAACTCGGATAATGCAAAATGGCGTGCGGCGGCGGGGAGACGGTTGTCAGACCGAGCTGTTAAGGCCAACCTATTTTAACAAGTAGTTGACGTCGTTCCCCCGCTTCGACCGTACCGCCCTCTCACCAGATAGGTACCCCCCTTTAATATCATGATTAAAATCAGTCAATCAAAATAAAAAGCAGATTTTTATTTTTGTTAATCTGTAGTCAAATCTTTGCGAATATATCACCAAAGAGTTTGAGAATTTGAACTGCGGTTCTTCAAAGAGGTACGCTGCGATGGCCGGGGCCCCTGACCTGAATTTAGGGCCCGGAAGAGCAAAGGATCGCTATGCGGGTGACACTTTGAATGACTCCGTCGCCAACGTCACTGCGATAAACGACTAATTGGAGAGAGGTCTGTGTTACCTGTGTTGTGTGTAGTAGCCTCGCGTAATAACGGCAGTAGCGATCGACTGACTGAGCTAATTATATCCATCGCAAGACTAACTGAAGATATTGATGACTGAACGTGATAACACTCAAATCTCACCTGCCTGTAGTGTACGCGTGTATCCAAAAATAATTGGCAAATTAACTGAAAAGGAATGATTAAAACTCGCTCAGTGAAGAACATATACTTCTTGAAATTGGCCGAATTTTCTGTTCCAAATTTCCATGTTACTTCGAAGCTGCGCCCCGTGTTCATATACATTGTACATGTACAGCAAAAAATTGTAACCGGGTAGAGATTTCGGTCCAACAGTTATAACTTGCCGCATTCTGCCTCAAGCGCGTAACAAAAAATACAACAATCAAACTAATGTTGTAATTTTTCTTTTCTTAAATTTTGTAGCGAGATACTGAGACAAAGGGATTGTCAATAATATTACTATCACGGACAATCGTGATTACCTCAAACATAGTTTCGTAGTCCAGACGATTTTTGATCTTGTGAGCGGCCGTGGCCCAATTTAGGGGCCTATTATATAGCTACCCGTAGCTGCTCAGCTTCCTCAAGTAGGAGCCAGGCTCTGGCTCTGACACCGGGTTTATTTTCTGACGGACATCCGTCGATCATCACTGGGTCATCATCATCATCATTTATTTTGGCAGACATATAAAATACAATAAAAACTGTAAAGACATTTACACTACTACAGACAATTTACACAACAGAAGCCAAGGATAGCCCCAAAAAGCTGTAAAAACGGCTTATTTCCATTGGGGTCCTAATAGGAAAAAAAAAAGAAAGATTGCACTGATAATCAAACATAAAACAACAACGACAACAACAGAGTACCATTTTAGAAATTCATAAGTCAGCTTCGTATTTAGAGAGCAAGTATACTTTTAACTACCGTTTGAAACAGTTCTTCTCCCGACGCTCGAATAACAGAACGTAGGTGCAAAATCAAAGAAACAAACTGACAAGGTGTGTTTTGAGACAATAATGTGGAGGATGCGTAGCCTGGCTGCGAGCCTGCGCTCAAACTAATTAGTGATGTGTAAAATAAGTGGAACAATAATTATTCTTAACATTTAGTGGGCCTGACGTTTCGATCCTAGCAGGACCTTTCTCAAAGGCAGATAGAACAATAATTGCTGACAAAGAACTGGTGCAGGTTGTTGACTAGCTATACTACGCTTATGCATGTTTGAATTGGGCCATTGTTTTGGCTTGCCCGGAGAAATAATAGATACAATTAAATGAATGAAATAAATCAAATTATTTGACGAAAAAGGTGCCCGTGCTGAACCGCGAAAGTACACGTCATTTAAGTCCCGGAAACGTAGAAGAAAAGCACGAGGGCGTGCGCATGGATGAACCGGAAGCAAAAGCGTCGCTGGTCCCACACGCTCATGCGCTTGCATGGCCGATTGCAAACAAAAATCGCAGACTGCCAGCCAGCTTGAAACGAGGGCAAGGCAAGATGGAGGACGCCGAAGCGATGAACCCCGAAAACATCTCAGAGAAGGAGCTGAATCCTTCGCCGAATCAGCACCCTTCGTCGATCAGCAGCGACGGTCCTAACAGGGATTTATCGCCGGACAGCAACAGGCAACTTAGGTAGCTCTGCAAAAGTGCAATGGTCTTGTGTTTACTGGAAGAATGCATGTTTTTATGCTTATCGTGTCCTGATTAGTAGACATGTTCCTTACGGAAAGGCCGTCTATTTCCGACATAGTGAACGACCGGTTAACTTTTTACTTTGTTTTAGCCATCAATGGGACGAAAATCATTCACAGAACTTAGAAAAATTCTGGAATGAAGTGAATTTTGAAGCTCATTGGTTCATTGAATTGAAGGTTGAAGGTGAATTGATATTTGAATTGAATTGAAGGTAAATTTTGTGAAGGTTTATTTATTGAACGTAAATCTTGGTTAATTTTCAGGTTTCCAGGTCCGAGATTTCACAACCATGGCAATTTTCCTCCGCGGTTTTCCGGTCCGCCCGGACAGCACATGCGGGGTGGTCCGGGGAACATGCCCCAGCGGCCGTTCTTTGGCCGCCCGCCTCCGCCGGAGAGGATGTTCCGCCCGGACCGTCCGCCCCCCTTCGACCAGAACATGGCCCGGGGCCCGCCGCCCCAAAGCCTCATGGGAATGCCTCCATTTATGAATGTAATTATCGCTAATCCGATTGTATTCGCTGGCCTTGTCCAGTAGTCGGGGTCACACTAATTGGCGTCAAGACACGATAGTGGTGGCAACACGGCGTCAGCACATTCAAAATGTATCATACATCAGAAATAAATACGCCAGACTATGATAAATATTATCAGAGAGGATTTGCATTGGGTTTTGGGATATATTTCATTTGCAAAAAGTTGTGTTTTTTATCTCGAAAAGAGTCACGGCAAAGCAGCACATCCGCTGACTTTATCACCCCTGTAGCGTAATGGTATGGTCCGTATAGCGCAGTAGCAATGTGAGGCAAGATGGCTGACGATTAGGGAGCCTCAGAGAGAGCATGTCTTGAATTAGAATGGGAACGGCAATTTCTGGACGTCTCATCTCTCTTTTTCAAGCCCAAGAATTGTTTCGGCCAGTAATAAAAAGTCTGCTACTGCTTTTGGTAATTTTGAATGCAACGTGGGTGTCTTGACGCCGTGTTGATGCCAATTTGTGTGACCGCAGAAGTCGTAATGCCACAACGAGACCAGTCAGGTGCAACCATGACAACTGGTTCATGCTTTACCAGCACTTTCCTTCCGACAGTGTAGGAGATTTTTTTAACCGTTTGCATACCGCATTGTTTATTGGCTTCCGCGCATGTGGGACCGCATTCTTTTTGAAGGCTGTACAGCCCTGTACCGGATTATTTCGCACAGCACCGTGCTTGCACTTTTATAGAGAGGGTTGTTTTCAATGCTTGTTTTGCCGAAAAACTACGTTTAGAGAATAATGTTCAGTACAACTTACATAGATAGTAGTACTAGTAGTCTTATCTTTCATTGGACACCAAGCCGGATACATTTGGAGTTTTGCTACTTTCGTATATTTCACAAAGAAAATCGTACAAGGATTGCATCATTATGTTTTGCCATCCATGGTCCATGCCTGAAATGTTTTTGTTTTTCAAGGATTGACTCTTGTCTTGTGCAGGTGCAGTGAGTGTGCAGTCAGTTTTCTGGCTTCCAACAACATTTAGTGTGGGCTTAACTTATTCCTGATCTTCCTGATTATGTCCGATCTTCAGAGACCGCCGTTGTTGCCCCCACCATTTGGCATGCCGCCGCCCATGATTGGCCAGCAGCAACAGCAGCAGCAATCCACACCTGCAGGTGGCCAGCAGGTTGCAGCAGCGGCAGCAGCAGCAGCGGCAGCAGCGGTGACAACACCTGCGGCCGTTACGGCCTTGGATCCCAACCAGGACTTCTGGGTGGAGCACGTCACCCCGGAAGGGAAGGTTAGGGAAGGGCCATAGGAGGCCAGCCTCTTGTCTCTGGCTTTTTAGGTCTGTCTGTGTCTATTCCTATCTGGTCTGTTTCTCTCTGTCTCTTTATCTCTCTCTGCCTCTCTCTGCTTCTCTGCCTCTCTGTCTGTCTCTCTCTGTCTAGCTCTGTCTCTCTCTGCCTTTCTCTGCCTTTCTCTGCCTCTCTGCCTCTCTCTGCCTCTCTCTGCCTCTCTCTGCCTTTCTCTCAGTCTCTCTCTTTGCCTCTCTCTGTCTCTCTCTATCTTGCTCTGTCTCTCTCTGCCTCTCTCTGTCTTGCTCTGTCTCTCTCTGCCTTTCTCTGCCTCTGCCTCTCTCTCTGTCTCTCTCTCTGCCTCTTTGCCTCTCTCTGCTTCTCTCTGCCTCTCTCTGCCTCTCTCTGCCTCTCTCTGCCTCTCTCTGCCTCTCTCTGCCTCTCTCTGCCTCTCTCTCTGCCTCTCTCTGTCTTTCTCTGTCTCTCTCTGCCTCTCTCTCAATCTCTCTCTCTCTCTCTCAGTCTCTCTCTCTCTCTTAGTCTCTGTTTCTCTCTCGGTGTCTCTCTCTCTCTCAATCTCTCACAGTCTCTCTCATTCTCTGCCTCTCTCAGTCTCTCTCTCTTAGTCTGTCTGTCTCTCTCTCTCTCAATCTTTCTCAGTCTCTCTCGTTCTCTGCCTCTCTCAGTCTCTCTCTCAGTCTCTCTCAGTCTCTCTCGTTCTCTGCCTCTCTCCGTCTCTCTCTGTCTCTTTCTCTGTCTCTCTATCTCACCCTGTCTGTTCAATTCAGTTGAAATCTCAACCTCCTTTTTTTCTCTGCAAGGTTTACTACTACCATGCTAAGAAGCGTGAGTCGGTCTGGACAAAGCCGGAGAACGTCAAGATCATCAAGCAGACGGAGCTACAGGCGCTTGCTGCCGCAGCGGGCATCGCCACCACGTCATCGGCGACCACGGCCGCCTCTTCCTCCACCACCGCTGCCGCTGCGGTCACCACCAACAGCAGCGGCGAGACCGCGCAGACCCAGAGCGGCGCCCCGGCCATCCCCGGTAACCCTGCTGCGGCTGCTGCGGCCGCTGCAGCCACAGCTGCCGCAGCAGCCACAGCATCGGCCAAGACGACGGGAGTGACGCCCGCTGCAGCTGCCAGCGACACCCAGCAAGGTCAGTTCAGAGCTCTGCGGCGTTTTTTGAATCGGTGGCTAGAGTCACACGCCTCAAAAAATTTAGCACACTGTTTGCCGACTCTAAACAACCAGAATGCAAATCTCAACAATTAGGAGGACCTCAGTTTTGTATATTACTCCTGTTGTGACTTAAAGTGATATACACAAAACTGCTTACTGACTGAAATTACCAAAATGCAAATCTCAAAATTTGGTGAGCCTGACGTTTCGATCCTAGCAGGACCTTTCTCAAAGGCACAAAACAGATACATGTACACGAAGGAAGGTGGGAAGAGAGTGAATATAACACGGATGAGAAACAAAGGACAACGGGTAGGATTTACTCCTGTTGTTGTTTCCAACTGTTTTTGTTTGTTTACATGGCCAATCAAGCTCTCATGAGGGTGCTGTCCATATCCACTGTAATCTTCGAATCTTTCTGTGATTTAGATTTAAGGTTTTTTGTTTTGGTGTATAATGACAAAAACGTATGATCCATTTTGCAGTTACTCCAGTCCAGTCCACGCAAGCCCCAACTTCCCAGGCACCAGCGAGTCCAGTCACGCAGACGCCCACGAGTCTGGCCAGCACTCCGACAACACCCAAGCCACAGCAGCAGCAGCAGCAGCAGCAGCCACAGCAGCAGCAGCAACAGATGCCCTTCCCCGGCATGCCCGGTGTGATGCCGGGCCAGGGGCCTGGGCCTGGGCCTGGTCCGGGGGGAATGCCCCCTCCGCCCTTCCACCTCTTCCAGGCTCACATGGCCCGCATGCGCATGCCCGGTGCCCTGCCCGGCATGCCTCCTCTCATGCCCATGCCAGGTCAGTCACCTTTTCTTTTGTGTGGAGTTACCGGTGAAAAACAAACCAACCCCCCCCCCCCCACGCCAAAAAAAACCACCCCAAACCTCTCATCATTCCCGCCCCTAGGCCCGGGCAGAATCTGGTTTTTCGGGAACCAGATACTCAAATGATATAAGACTGCCGGAAATTTCCAGAAATGAAATGGCGTGATATTTTATTTAAATTAATTTTTAATATTTTTAACGATTTTTAAATATATATTAATATTTTTAATATTTTTAAATATTTTTTAATATTTTTTTAATATTCTAAATATTTTAATATTTTTAATATTTTTAATATTTATAATATTAATAATATTTTTAATATTTTTAATATTTTTTATTTATGTAAAAACAGGTATCTCAAACTGAAATTTTTTATCTGTTAGAACCATAAAAACTGCCATGAATCTCGCGTAAGCGCTCACTTACCTTCAGTGGTTTTCAGGAAATGATCCCTGCTAACATAACCAGCGTGGAAGCAGGTTCACTTAGGTAGGGGGATCTTTCCGAGTCTACCCGGGGAACCTAACTGAGTGCACCTTCCCAACCCCCTCTCCCCTTTTGCAGGTGGCTTCCCTCCCCACGGCAACAACCCAGGCGGGCCCATGTTCCGGCCCCCCTTCAACCAGCCCCCGGGCAGTGGCCCGCCCCCCTCGGCGGTCGCGGCAGGAGGAGCGGCCGCGCCTAAGAGCGTCTGGACTGAGTACAAGACGGCCGACGGCCGGCCGTACTACTACAACACCCGCACCATGGAGTCCACCTGGGAGAAGCCCAAGGAGCTGGTGGAGGAGGAGGAAGCCAAGAAGAACCCTCGTAAGTTGGCGGTCGGTTCCCCAAATATTGAGTTTCCGGCTCTTTTTCAGAGCCTTACTTTATCTCAGAAAAGATGCAGGGATGTAAGACTTCCGGAAATTTCTGGATTTTTAATGTTTTAATTGTTTGTAATTTTTTTTTAAATGTTATGGCAAACTGATATCTCAAACTGCTCAATTTTTCTCTGTTAAAACCCTAAAAAACTGAAGGGTGCCTGCACCCCTGCAGTGAATCTTGCAATCGCGTCTCTCGGTCATGTAAGCGCTCACTCGCAGTCGCACAATTGATTCTCCTTCGGTGATTTTCAGGAAATGACTGTCAGTCACTTACATCCCCGGAGAATTTGCAATTGATTTTGATTTTAAGGCAAAACTAGTCTAGTCTTGCCAAGTGGATAGCCTCGGATAAGGTGGATGAGGGTTCTACCTTCCGTTGCCTACTCCCCCCTACAGCGAAGGAGAAGGAATCGTCCAAGGCGGAAAGGGACAAGGACGCCTCCAAGGAGCCGGAGGACAAGAAGGAGGAGGAGAGCGGAATGGAGGTGGACGAGAGGAGAGAAGAAGCCCCAGATGAGGAGGTCAAGGTGAGGAGCCCCTCCCCCCCCCTCTTGTATTGTTCTCTCTGAAGCCCCGTTGCCTCTTGAACCCTGGACTATAATATCAAGTGACTGAAAGGCCCTGGCAACAGCAGAAGACAAGGCAACATGGCTGCTGGCGATGGTGTAGTCACTGACGTTTGGGCTGGATATGTAAAGTTTAGGTGGCAGAAGTCAGTCTGTTAAACTACCCATTCGAGTCGGGTAAGTTATGTCGGAGGAAAACCTATTGGGCTGTCTGCACTGGACTTAAAATGGTCAAGTTACCCATTTGCTCTGTTAGTTCCCCCCCCCCCTAAAAAAAAAAAATCCAGTGCGGACAAGGCTTAATCCTCCTGTCTGTCTCCCTCATCTCCTTCCCTCTATGTCTCCTCTTTGGCGAGAGTCTTGCTCTTCATGCGTTTTGCGTAACTCTGGTCGCCTTTTTCCCTTTTTTTCTTTTTTTTTAAGGAGGAACCCGTGGTCGTCGAGGAGAAGAAAGAAGACGAGCCCGTGGACAAGTCCAAGCCGATTGCCACCAAGCCCATCTCTGGCACGCCCTGGTGAGAAGCAGCTCTGGTTCTGGGTCGTCATCTCGGCCAAGTCTGGCGTTCTAGTTTCTCCAGTCGCTTGTTTGGTCATTCCCACGCTAGGACACCTCTAAGCCTGTGTCATATTCCTGGTGGCCGTTTTTTTTGTTTTTTCCCAGGGGGCTCGTGGGTCAGTTTCACTCGCTCGCCAATGTAAATTTGACTTGGCCTTGGAGATCTTTTGTGTAATCAATTAGATGTACAGGGTAGTCTTTCTTTATTCCCTGATTCCTGGCCCCCCCTACTTGTGATCTTTGCCACAAGCATTGTCATCTCCACCTTCCTTCCCTCCAGTCCCCTCCCATCCCCTGCCCTGCCCTGTCCTGTCCTGTCCTGTCCTGCCCTGTCCTGCCCTGTCCTGTCCTGCACTGCCCTGCCCTGCCCTGCCCTGCCCTGCCCTGCCCTGCGCTGCCCTGTCCAGCCCTGCCCTGCCCTGCCCTGCCATGCCCTACCCTGCCCTGCCCTGCCCTCCTCTGCCCTGCCCTGCCCTGCCCTCCTCTGCCCTGCCCTGCCCTGCCCTGCCCTGCCCTGCCCTGCCATGCCCTGCCCTGCCCTGCCCTGCCCTGCCCTGCCCTGCCATACCCTGCCCTGCCCTGCCCTGCCCTGCCCTGCCCTGCCCTGGCCTGCCCTGCCATGCCCTCCTCTGCCCTGCCCTGCCCTGCCATGCCCTCCATTCCCCTCCTATCCCTTGACTCACTCTCTGACCTATCCAATCTTCATCCAGGTGTCTGGTGTGGACCGGAGACAGCAAGGTCTTCTTCTTCAACCCTTCCACCCGGATGTCGCTCTGGGAGCGGCCTGACGACCTCTACAACCGGGCCGACGTGGACCGGATGATCCTGGAGCCTCCGCCAGGAAAGGAGAAGGAAAGAGCCGAGGAAAGTGCAGGTGAGGTCCCCCTCTAGCACAAACTCAGTGACTGGATTCGTTATTACATCGGTCTTGTCCGGGTTTCCCAAAGTATCTGAGAACGTAATGTGTTGAGGTTTGCCCCCACTCAATGTGTAATAGCAATGTATCCCGAGTGCTTTGCTCAATTCGCTTGAAAACCACAGCAACAGCGACAGTGACACCGATAGCGACAATGATAACAGCAGGCAGCTGGGGTTGGATTCTAACCCTCTGTCTCCTGCATTCTGCTGCAGACATCTTACCCATTTGACCGTCAAACTGGTCAAGGTCATGTGGCGGATGTCAGACTTCCGGAAATATTGGATTTCTGGAAACTTTTGAAAAGTGATGGATTGTGGATTGACTTTCCTCCTCGTTCACTTCGTCCACCTCCCCACCTCCCCACCTCCCAGCCAAGAGGAGGGCAGAGGAGTCTCCGTCCGAGGACCAGCCCAAGACCAAGAAGAAGAAGAAGAGCGCCTCGGAGTCGTCGCCGGTGCCCGAGGGGGGCGGGGCGGACCCCCTCAAGGAGGCGGCGCTGGAGGCGGAGCTGAAGGCGGCCAAGGAGAGGGCCGTCACCCCGCTGGAGATCCGCATGAAGCAGTTCATGGACATGCTGCTGGAGAAAGGGGTGAGTGCCGACCGACCAGAAAAGGCTTTGCTGTGGGGTTGGGGGTGGGGATGCAGAAAGCAGGCATGCAACTTTTCCGCGGATCTGCGGATTTCCTTCTTTTTTTTTATTCGGCCTTTACAGGTCTCCTTGTCGTCTCATCGTCTTGTCTCCCTCTTGCGTCCCTCTTCCCTCTCCAGGTGTCGGCCTTCTCCACCTGGGAGAAGGAGCTGCACAAGATCGTCTTTGACCACCGCTACCTCCTGCTCAGCCCCAAGGAGCGCAAGCAGGTCTTCGAGAGCTTCGTCAAGAGCCGGGCGGAGGAGGAGCGCAAGGAGCGCGCCTCCAAGATCAAGCAGAGCAAGGAGGACTTCAAGGCCCTCATGCAGGAGACCAAGCTAGGGCCCAAGTAAGTCAGAACCCCCCCCCCCCCCCCCCAAAAAAAATGAAATAAAAAATAAAAAAAATAATAATAATAATATATATATAATAATAATAATAATACAAAAAAAAATAATAATAATAAAATAATAATAAAAGAGTGATTACACCAAATGTCATCGCAAACTCAAACTTTTCAGCGATGAGAGTAGTTCTTTCTCAAAGGTCCAGAAAGGTCGTCCTAGGATCGAAATGTCAAGCCCTAATATTTGATATTTTATAGTAACAGCTACTTCTGCCGAAGACGTGACAGCAGATAATGTCCTATTCAGTTTTCGGTTGTTTTATTAAAAAGGCTTTTTGAAATGAATTTCAAAAACCTAATTCTTTTATTTTTGTTTACCTTTCCAACTGCCCATCCGCCCACCCAACCACTCTCCCACCCACCCACTCACCCACCAATACAACCACCTACCCACACATCCACCCACACACCCACCCATCCACCCACCTACCCATCCACCCACCTACCCATCCATCCACCTACCCATCCACCCACCCACCTATCCATCCACCCATCCACCAACCCATCCACCCATCCACCAACCCACCCACCCACATACCCGCCTGCTCACACACCCATCCACATATATTCACACACCCACCCACCCACCTACCTACCCATCCACTCACCCACCCACCCACCAACCCACAGGAGTTCCTTCAGCGAGTTTGCCCAGAAGTATGGTAAGGATGCCCGGTTCAAGGGCATCGATAAGATGCGGGAGAGAGAGGGTCTCTTCAATGAGTACATCCTCCATGTCCGTCGCCAGGCTAAGGAGGAGAGCATGAACAAGGCAGAGAAGGTAATTGTCCGACGCTTCCCTGCTCTCCGTTTCTCTGTCTATCTGTCTGTTGTCTGTCTGTCTGTGGGCCTCTTGTAAATCGCGGGCAAAGAATGGTAGTCAATTGGGCAGTGGTCATTTCCAAGTCAGGTCAACAGATACAAGACTACGGGAAAAAAAAACACGCACAACAAGAAACCTTCTGACTGGCCCCCTCATCCTTGCAAAGACTAGTTGACTATTAGGGAAGGCTGCCATCTAAGGGCTGAATAGCCCAGATGGTAAGAGCACCGGTATGCAAAACCAGAGGTCTCGGGTTCAAGTCCTGATCCAGTCAAAGTTTTCTTTGCCAATTTTTCAATATTGTTTAAAAGTGCCCAGCCAGTTTGGTCCTTTATTTGTTTTCAAAAACAAAAAGAAAAACCAGATTAACATCTTTTTCCACGATTGAAACTCTGTGTTTTCTTCATACTGGCAGTCAGAAATTATGTAAACTAAAAATAAACCCCCAAAACTACAACTTCTATATCTGTATGCAACAGAGCATAGGGTTTTTCTGCATGGATATGTGATTCAATCAAGACGTCACATTGCATTCTGCATTTCAGTCGCAATAAATAATTGCCCACCAGGTTTGGAGTTAAGATTGGCCAATGGCTCTGGTGTGCTTGAAATTCAGGATTTATGTCATGATTTCTTTATGGGTTTTGGCCCCAAATGTGAGTTTCTCAGCTCCACACTCAATATTTAGGAAAAGTCGGACAAATCTGGACTTGTCGGCCAAACGTGCTGGAATGAATATTCAATTTTGGAAATTTCATTGCATTTCAAAAATAGGATGATTTTCCTGGCAAACGTTTGAAACCACATGTTGTTCATCAGGCTGTTCTAAACCATTCTTGTGTTGTTGTGTATGTCTGTAACTTCAGATTTTTATTTGCAGGGACTCAACCATCACAGTGTTTTGATTGATTGTATTTGAGAACTTCACATTTTAAGAAAATAATCTTTGTAAAAAGAAAACATTTAAGAAACGAAAGAAACAATTCTCACCTCTGACTTGGCTGTGAAAAGGAACACTGCTCATTCACATGTCACTATATGTACTTATGAGCAGCTTGCAATACATTACGTGAAAGTTATCAATATGGAAAAATTTAATCAATGTCTGAAAAATTATCTAGAGGACAGATGAGTGTTTGAATGAGATACAATGCACATGAAACTCTTCCATGGAGTCGGCATTGATGTTCAGTACATGACTTTTTTTTCCTGTCAGCTTGAAGTGTCTGCTACCTGAACATTTGTGACCTAAGATGGCTTAATGAGGCATCTACTCCAAAAGTCCTTTTCAAGTAAACAGCAGTGAAAGTATTGCATGCATGCCAATGGCAATTTTGCCATTTTTTGGAAAGTTTATATATTAGAGAATCATCTGTCAAAAGAAATGTTTCGATTAATGTTTGTATATATTGAAAAATTGGGGAATTCGGAAGTGTGTCGGTGAGCCGTGTGCATGACCTCAAGCTTTAGAGCCGTTTTTCTCGAAAAAGTGGTTTCCGTGACTGCGCATTGTCTCGTCGTAACTTTGGATTTCGGCAACGTGGGGAAATAATTTTGATATCATTGGAAAGCTAATGAGGCACTCCTTGTAGTGGTGGGGAAAATCTTGAAAACTCCAATTTGGATGAGAATCCTCATTTTGCCACACCGGGTCACATTTTTGCATCTGAAAGTCTGACGAACAAGGATGACACATGATGTGAAACGTTGGACGCACGGTGCCTTGATGAAACTATCGGGTTTAGACTCACTTTTTCACACTGAAGTCTGACCTGAATTACGCTGCATCATCCTTTGTGTTTGACCTTTAACCCATCTCTCCCCGCAGCCCTTTAATCATAGTTTGGACTTTGTGTCCTATTTTGACACATTTTGCTTCACAGCAGATGTGAATTGTTTTCTGACATGCTTGGTTTTGCAGGTATCTAACTCTTTTTTTATCCATCCAGGATTATCAAATGCACTTGGTCAAAAGTTTATTTGACAGTTTGTTTAAAGAGCCTGTATTTATTCAAACAGCCATTGAGACCAAGAATCCCAATTTTTAAACGGAGATGTGCATTGAGACATGTGGAACTAACCGCTTCCTTTTGCAGGATTTTTCATCAAGTTTGCCCTAATAATATGGTGCTGTTAAATTTTTCTAAAAAGAAAATGGCATCAATCTCTTCAGTGGCCAAAGAGCCTCTATTTTCTGTGGATTTCATGCACATAAAGATTGCAGTAATCTGTGAGATGTTTGTATACATGTTTGTTTATCTCTGTTTTGTTTGCAGCTGTCATTTGACGAGATTTATAGAACCATTAGGCCTAATGAACCTTTGCTGCCATTATTGAAATAATTTGAATTTTCCTCCTAGCTGCTTCTGATTCTGTTATGAATGTCTGCTAACCATTCTCTTGCAGGTTTAAAAAAAAAACCAAAACACTTTACCCCAGCCCCCAGAAACGATCGTGTTAATTCCTAAAAAGCAAAACAAAAGTTTGGCCATTGACCATTACAAAAACAAACAACAAATGTCCATCTCAGTTTTGTGTCAGTGGCCTTAGAAACTGTCTTGAAATTTTTAACAATTAGCATACAGTCCCTTGTATCAGCCCCGATTCTGTTTCAATTGCTTTGATGTTAAATTGAATCAATATTGATGAAGAATCAAAAAGGAACCACCACCCAATGAATTATGTTTCCATGTTGCTCCCCAATTTCCAACATCCACCTAAAAAACGAAGGCTTGTTTAACAACTGTTTATTGTTTGTGTCTCTGCTAACGAGTTCGCTGACTGAAGTTCTGTATTTTATCCAAACACGGTTTTCAAGTGCTTTGTCAAGCGTCCTCCCAGACGGTCCAACTTGTTGCCCGCTCCGCTGCCGGTGGAAAAGCCCCTAGCCAGGTGCATTGTGGGAGAGAGAGAGAGCGAGCGAGCGAGCAAGCGTGCAATGCATTGTGGGTGTTTTAGGCTCCTCCTCCTACTCTCCTCCTCTCTCTCAGCCAATCCTGCGCATTCCATGCAATTTAGCCGGTACTGATCGTTTCATTGTTCTGGTCTTTTTTTTTTTCTTTTTTTTTCTTGAGAGTGCTAACTTAAGGATTTGGCAAGATACCCTCAAAGTTCAGCTTGCGATGTCCGAAATCTACAAGAGTAAAACACAATTGCATCAATACCTTTAAAAAAGAAGAAGATTGTCGGGGAGGAAGGGAAACAATTTTGCTTCAGTGTTATCCTTCAGATAATTCATATGATCCCAATGCGCAGGCTGATGATCGGGGATATCTTGCCTTTTGCAGCAGCCAGAAAACTTAGGAGTTGTGGTCCCTTAGTAACGGTACCCGTGGTAATCTCATCTTGGCAGAGTGCCATGAAGCACATTGTGGTGCAGTTCTCAGGGGTTAGAGACGGGGCAACAGACTGACTGTAGCATAGTTGCCAACCATTCCTATTTTGGAGGAATCTTTCCTCTTTTTTGGTAAAAATGTATCGCTTTTTACAAGCTCTTGACAACAGATTCTGATTTTTGGCTTGGAAATACACATGTATTCCTTTGTAGTTTGCTCTGTGATTCCTCTTTTTTTTAGCAGAAGTTTTCCTAATTTCCTAGTTTGGCAGCTATGCTGTAGGAACCTACAGTACATACTGTAGGGGTTCCTCAGTGGTCAATGCAGGGAGTTTCAATTGAAAGTCCCACACAAATGGTTGCAAACCTCTTCACACTGACTTAAATGACCAAAATACAAATCTGCAAAAATCCTGGAGGCCCAAGGTTTCGATTCTAGGATCGAAACGTCAGGGCCTTAACTTTCTTTTAGAAGTTTCAATAATTGTGCTCTTGAAGCACCCAAATAATAGGAGAGGTGGTTGTCAGGGCAACCAATCTAGTGACAAATCCCACAGGTGATTTCCTACTTCAAATTGCAATCGTAGTGCAGGGTCCTTGCACATTTACTCACTCTGTGGATGAGAAAAGAATATGTTCCGGACTCCCCCAAAAAGATGATCTCTCTCCCAAATGATGAAGTCAGGGGGTTGGGTTGAGAGGTGGCAACGCAAAGTTTACAGACACAGAATCCGCAAGCTCCCCAAAACTGCCATTCTTTTTTTCCTCCTGATGAACCATAACAACCTATTGGATAGCATCTTGAGACATAGTTGTGGGGAAGGGGTTGAAATGGACTTGTTCCCTGACCTTCCGACATTAAATCATACCCCCAATCTCCTAAGCAGTCTGGCACCAGACTCATGACAGTTGCCTGTTCAAAATATCCCTCACATTAACGGCAATGACAGAATCCTAGCACACAGCAGGATGTGTTTCTAAAATGTCTTGCTATGTAATATTTTCATAGACAGGATATGATTTTTTGTTTTGGTTTAATCCACCACGCGACCTTGACCAGCTTGGTGGTCAAGTGGTCAAGATGTCTGCTCTAAAAAGCAGGAGTCGCGGGCTCAAATCTCGCCCGAGCTGCCTGTTTTTTTCCTTTTTAGAGCAGACAATCGGGCAAAGCACTGAGCATGCAGTGCTTATTAATTAGAGCAATCCCTCATTGTCTTATTTTCACTACATTGTAGCTAAAAAAGAACACATCTTTGTACGTCATATGCACAGTAAAGTGTCCATGATTTCTTGTCATAATATTCAGACATTTCTCACTTTTTGATCATTTTAGTGGGGGAAAAAGGAAGTCTTGTTCCTGTATTATTCATCAACCTTTGTCGAGAAACTACAGTATTACCACAAAGCTTTTATACTTGATATCTGAGGTTTTTGTGGGTAGAGACTAGTGTAGTTTGCTATGGGGTCCTGTCTGTTCTGTTGGCAGGGAGGTCCATTGTTTAGAGAGCTCTTGATCGACCACAACCTTCCTGTCAGTCAGACAGTCATTTGTCATGCATTGTGTACATGTAGGGTTGTGATTGACGTGGTCTATTGAATGCACGGTACGGCTTGCCATTGGCCGTATTGCCCTTCTGCGGTGTGTCTATCAGTAATCTGTGTGCTTGACTGAAGCGTGACTAAGGGCCGTCGCCAACCATAACAAGACTATTGTTCACGTTGGAGCCAGTAGTACCTACAAAGAAAAAAAAACCTCTACCAATAACTGATATAGATTTGAAATTTATAAAAAAAAAATGAAAATTCCATTGATGTCTGTTGCAAGCAGACAATTAAAATCTGTCCTGACTGGACTATTTCTATTCACGGTGACTGAACCATTTTTATCCGCATCCAAAACGGTTTATAGAGCACCAGAAAAGGCATTTGTAGTTTTGGAACCCAGTGTTTGATATTGGTAGTAGCCTGGTGGCCACAGGCCACTAAAAGAGGAACGTCAGGCCACTAGCAGTTTGAGGTCAGTGGCTGGGCTACCCATACCGAACAAGATTTGGGGGACGATAGAATCGTGGCGGTGCAATTTCAAGGCTGCTTTCAAATTCAGGGAAGCGGATTTTACAAAGCCCTTACGATGAATTGCAACTCGAGCAACGATGTTTGGAAGTAGTTGCTCACCATTCCTAATCAATCAATCAATCAAATCAAATCAAGTCAAATCAAACCTGTCACAGTGAGAGCCCTGTGAAGCATATGGGTTGTGATAGACACCCTGCGTAAGGCAGCTACATGCTTATCGACGCTCATCTGTAAACACACAGGCAACCATTTTCCTGTCGTTACCAAGTAATCTTGCTTAGTCAAATGCCCTCCAGCCTGTGCTCTTGGGAGGCAATCATGCCCGTGCGAAGTTGCCATGGCAATTTGATGGCATTTAAGACCCCTGTCTGGCGCCATTAAAATCAAGATCTTAGATTTTTTGTCTTTCGTGATTGTTATTTTCATTGGATGGCTGTACATCTTCCAACATCTGTCTGCTCAAGTAGACAAGGCTGAATGAATGTATCGATGTTTAAGCTTTTGGGCCAGTTTTTTTAGTCTCCATGAAGTGCTCAAGTCACGTTTTCATTTCTCTGTAATCTTAATGACACTGCGTAAGTCTTGAAGAATACACAATTTTTTTGCAATTGATGGATCTCAGTCTTGTCTCTGTGTACGAATGAAGTTCTGTTCGCTACGATCTTTGCTGAAGCGTTGAATCTCGTCTTGATCCGCCCTCCTTCTCTTCCTCCTCCCCGTCCCCGCTTCCCCCCCCCCCCCCAGCTGAAAGTGGACTTCTTCTCCCTGCTGGACGAGCTGAAGAACCTGGACCACAAGTCGCGCTGGTCCAAGGTCAAGGACAGCATCCACCACGACGCCCGCTACAAGGCGGTCCACCACAGCTCCCAGCGGGAAGAGCTCTTCAAGGAGTACATCAACAAGAAGTCCGAGGTATGGACTGCAATCTCGTCCGTGCCCAGTCTCACCCCAACTGCTGGCTCCACTCGTAGTTGATAGGGCCGTGCTTGACAACCAGTGGTCAGATTATAAAACTTGAAAAGCAGTGAAAGTGCCGGAGAGATATAAGTGGATTAGCCATGGTTATACATGTACCAGTCTGTCCTCTCTCTCCTCTTTCTCCCCTCTCTCCTTTCTCTTCTCTCCTCACTTTTTTTCTCCCTCTCTCTCCTCTCTCTCCTCTCTCTCCCCTCCCTCTCTCCCTTTCTCTTATTTTCTTCACTGTCACCTCTCTCCTCTCTACTCATCTCCTCTCTCTCCTCTCATTCCCTCCCCTCCCTCTCTCTTCCTTTCTCTCACTCTCTTCACTGTCTCTCTCCTCTCTACTCATCTCTCTCCCTCCCCTCCCTCTCTCTCTTCCTTTCTCTCACTCTCTTTACTGTCTCCTCTCTCACTCTCTATTCATCTCCTCTCTCTCCTCTCTCTCCTCCCCTCCCTCCCCTCCCTCTCTCTGTCTCTTTCTTTCTCTCACTGTCTCTCTTCATTCTCTCCCTCCTCGCATCTTTCTGTTCCTTGTGTTCTTGAGAATGAGTGGAGAACCAATTTTGTCCAGCTCCCAGCTCTCTTAATCTTGCCAGGGCGCTCTCAGAAGTCTTCCGGGCTGTGAAGCCGAGTGAATATATATCTCTCCGAACAAGCTCTAGGACATGAATCCTCAGTTGATAAAAAAAATCCCGAAGGCATTGGATCACAATCTCACTGATGCAAAGTCATACGGTGTCTAGGCTCAGTAATAATAAACGCATTTATAGAGTGCCTTTTCCAGGGATGCAAAGCGCTTGGGGAGAGTGCCAATACAAAGACGAGATCAGTGGACAACAAAACAAAGTAAAATTACAGGTTCCTATTGAACAAGTGAGTCTTAAGATGTCTTTTGAACTGGTCAGTGGATGAAGCATTGCGGATGGAGGTTGGAAGAGCGTTCCAATTTTTAGGTCCGGAGATGGAGGCTCTCTTGATGGTACGAGCAGTAGGGCACTGATCTCTCTTGTCTGCTGGCTCTGACACTGTCCCTTGTACCCTTGGTGCTTGTGCCTCCCCCTCCCCCTCCTCCTCCAGGTGAGGAATGAGGATGCCGAGAGGCAGAAGCGCGTGGAGCTGAGCCTGCGGGAGCGCGAGAAGGAGGTTCAGAAGACCCGCAGCGAGCAGCAGAAGGAGCTGGAGAGGGAGCGGGGCCAGTTCAAGAAGGAAGAGGCGGCCCAGCACTTCAAGGCTCTCCTGACAGACCTGGTAAGTGTAGGGGCTTGTTGGGTGGACCACAGCAGCAACCGTGCTAAATTTTAACCGTGCTCAGTTTCAATCGTGCTCAGTTTCAATCGTGCTCAGTTTCAACCGTGCTCAGTTTCAACCGTGCTCAGTTTCAACCGTGCTCAGTTTCAACCGTGCTCAGTTTCAACCGTGCTCAGTTTCAACCTTGTTCAGTTTTGCCCCCAAAATTTTCAGGCAGCTCGGGCGGGATTCGAACCAGTCTTAACCACTTTGCCTGATGAACCATAGTTACCTATTGGATAGCATCATAGATATACCGTGATGTTTGCGTCGAGGAGAATGTAATTCAATGAGGGTTTGCCCTGCTCCATGTAATAAGCAAGGTGTGCTCAGATGTGAGATGTCACTAAAAAGTGAGTCGCTGGTTCGAATTCCACCCATATTTTTTCAGCAGGCATCGAGAAAAGCATCGGGCACTCAGTGCTTATTACGTCGAGCAGGGCAAACCCTTGAGTTCCACCACCGAGTCCAAGACATTCTCCTGATGACGGCCAGAGCATACTGGTCGAAACGTCAAGTTACTGTACCACTCGGGTTCTTTTCAGAACCACACCTCTTCCTTTAAGAGACCTTATACATGGTGTCACCGCCAACCTTCCTATATTGATTCACCCACCATGCAAAGCCTTAGGTCTTATTTAGGGCAAAGCCTCATTTGAATTACAGTCAGATATGCTTACTCGGGACCCCCTCTCTAACTCTCTCTCTGTGCAAGTCTGGCTTCTGACTTCCTGCTGGTCGGCTTTCCACCCTCCTCACCCCCGCCCCCCCCCCGCCCCCCCCCCCCCCACCCCCGTAGGTCCGGGACTCGGAGAGCAGCTGGAGGGACGCCCGCAAGCAGCTGAAGCGAGACCACCGCTGGGAGCTGGCCTCTCTGCTGGACAAGGAGGACCGGGAGAGGCTCTTCACCAACCACACCTCCTCCCTGGTCTACCGCAAGAAGGAGAAGTTCAACGAGCTCCTGAACGAGACGCCGGGGGTGAGTGAGAGTCCGCCGTCTAGCTGCCCAGCTGCGAGCGCTGCCCGCGGTTTCTGGAGTAGAGGTCGGGCGAGTGAGCGCCCGCACCCACTCTTAGAGGGTCTGAATGATACCCCACATTCAGCGTGTAGAGGCCAGTGGTTTAAGCCCCTACACACCATTGGTAAGATCGGAAAGCAGAAATGTTCACAGATTTACATGAAACTTGAAGATGGTTATATTAGAAACCTCTCACTGAAATATTTCTGCCTAAAATGTTGTATTTAGGGAGAAATGAGTAAAAGAAATAGTTTACGTCTCACAGAGATCTAAACTATTTTTTCTCGGTTGGCGGATTGAGCTGAAATTTTCACAGGTGTGCTATTTCATGCATATGTTGGATCAGACAACGTATGGATGCTTTTCTTTTATCTCGACCAATGTTGTGTATGGGCTATGAGCAGGAGGTGCGAAGTGTTAGGGTTAAATAAAAAATGCTTAATTTAAAAGAAAACAAATTCTGCCGAGAGAGCTGCCTTGCCGATGTTCACCCTGCGCCTCCGTCTCCCGTTTCCCTCGCCTCCGCAGGTCACCTTGACGTCGACCTGGAAGGAAGTCAGGCGTCTGATCAAGGAGGACCCCCGCTATGTAAAGTTCTCATCCAGCGACAGGGTAAGCGACGTGAATGTTAAAAACCATCGTCAAGTTTGGGGAGCGGATTTCACAAAGCCCTTACGATGCATTGCAACTCGAGCAACTGATCCCTCAGTTTTGTGTGTGTTCTTCTCTTACAATGCAATTTTTGTTTGTGGTTTTGCTTCCGTGCAGAAAAGGGAGCGCGAATTCAGCGAGTACATCAAAGAGAAGTACCTGCAAGCCAAGATAGACTTTCGGACATTGCTAACGGAGACCAGGATCATCACCTACAAGTGAGACGGCTTTCTCTCATCGCGAGCGGCTTCCCTGAAAAGCCAACAAAAAAGACCCCCGCCTCAAAAAAAGATGAAAAAAAAAATGAAAAAACTTGAAAGAGGTTCTGTTATTCACTGCATGGACTCAAAAACTAAGAGACTCAAAGACAAGGCTTATTCTGACTTTATGCCATTCTTAACCCTTTGTGAACTGCATTGTTTATAGGCTTCTGTGCGTGCGTTACCGCATTCTTATTGAAGGTTGTACAGCCCTGTACCGGATTATTTCGCACAACACCGCGCTTTTATAAAAGAGGGTTGTTTTCAATGCTGGTTTTTGAAGCCGAAAAATTGAGTTTGGAGAATAATGTTGAGTGCAACTTTTATAGGCAGTAGACTTGTCTTTGATTTGATACCAAGCTTGGTACGTTTGGTTACTTCTTTTCGTTACGAAAAGTCCAGCTGGATCGTCTTCTGCCAACTCTGCGAGTGGCAGCTCGGTCCGGTGGTGGTTAACTGCACACGCCAGCCTGCCCCCCGTATGGCATGACAGCCCACGGTCATTGTTGACATTTCCCTCAGAAAACAAAGAAAAACCGTTCTTCTGGTTTTCGCTACAACTCATTGAAGTGTCATTGCGTTTTTTTAAATTGGCTGCAGACTGACCTTACTTTATTCTCCAATATCCTTTTCTTTGCCATCCCATCCCATCCCATCTCATCCCACCCCATCCCATCCCATCCCATACCATCCCACCCAATCCCATCCAATCCTACCCAATCCCATCCAATTTTACCCACCCCATCTCATCCCATCCCATCCCATCCCACCCCATCCCACCCCATCCCTTCTCATCCCATCCCACCCAATCCCACCCAATCCCACCCCACCCCTTCTCATCCCATCCCACCCAATCCCATCCAATCCTACCCAATCCAATCCCATCCCATCCCATCCCATCCCATCCCATCCCATCCAATCCTACCCATTCCCACCCCACCCCACTCCACCCAAATCCCATCCCATCCCATCCATCCCATCCCACCCCATCCCATCCATCCCACCCTATCCCATCCCACCCCCCACTCCACCCGAATCCCATCCCAGATCCAAGAAGCTGTTCCAGGAGTCTGACCAGCACCTGCGTGACATAGAGAAGGTGCTTGAGAAGGACAAGCGCTACCTGGTCCTGGACTGTGTGCCTGAGGAGCGGCTGGACATGATCATGACCTACGTGCGTGAGCTTCACAAGAAGGGTGTGCCCCACCACCCACTGCCTCCGAGCCCTCTAGGCGACTCATCCCCAAGTAGAAGAGAGGGATCCCCTCTCAGGCAACTCCTCAACTAGGCTCCATAATCAGCCACCTCTCTCTCTCTGTCTCTCCCTCTCTCTCCCCTTCCCTCCCCTTCTCTCTCTCTCCCTCTTCCTCCCTCTCCCCTTCCCTCCCCTTCTCTCCCTCTCCCTCTTCCTCCCTCTCCCTCTCCTCCCTCTCCCTCTTCCTCCCTCTCCCTCTTCCTCCCTCTCCCTCTTCCTCCCTCTCCCTCTTCCTTCCCCTCTATCCCTTTCCCTCTCCCTCTCCCTCGATACACCTTGAGCGGTACGGCGACGCGAGAGGGTCCCGTGTGCAACCCTAAATAGAAGATGAACAAATGCGGGCTAGCTCTCTCACCCTCCCTCTCTCTCTCTCTCTCTCTTTCTCTCTCTCTCTCTCTCTCTCTCTCTCCCTGCCCTTTTGGCACACTGCGAGTTCCATGATTGCTCAAAAACAATTGCCAAGTAACCTAGCTATCAGTAGCCGATTCTTTGCATTCATATTGTTTCTTTGAATTATTTCATGTTTTTAATTTTTTTTCAATGAGGTAATGTTTATGTGGACCATTTGCTTCCTCGAATGGCTGGAATTTTACAAGTCTGTTAAAAGGCCCAATCATGGCACATTTTAGAAAATGCCATTGAAACAGCCAATTTACAATTTTAGCTCGAGAGTGGGGATTGATGGAATGACGAGAGGGATTTTCAGATTTCAACCCAAAGGGTGTTGTCAAAGGTGAGAATTTTTGTTTAGTTTAACCTGCTTTCCCCATTGAAATGCCATTGAAATGCCATTGAGATTTCAACCCAAGAGAGTGTTGTTAAAGAAGGGAATTTTTGTTTAGTTTAACCTGCTCTCCCCATTGAAATGCCACTGAAATGCCATTGAAATGCCATTGAAATGCTATTGAAATGCCATTGAAATGCCATTGAAATGCTATTGAAATGCCATTGAAATGCCATTGAAATGCCATTGAAATGCCATTGAAATGCCATTGAAATGCCATTGAAATGCCATTGAAATGCCATTGAAATGCCATTGAAATGCCATTGAAATGCCATTGAAACTTCATTGAAACTTCATTGAAATGCCATTGAAATGCCATTGAAATGCCATTGAAATGCCATTGAAACTTCATTGAAATGCCATTGAAACTTCATTGAAATGCCATTGAAATCCCATCAGCAGGCCAGCCTGGGTGACAGTCATCTCTCTAAATGTCTGTTCTTCCTCGTGCCGGAGTGAGGTCATGGTTGAAAGCTTCGGCCCCCTTCCAAGCGATGATAGTTGTTCCTGTTCTGATCCACAGTATCTGTTAACAGACTGATCCAGCCGAAATGGGTCAGGCAACTTGCGTGCTCCATTGTGTATTTGCGAGGAGTCACTAAAACTCAGTTATTATTTTCGTTCTTAGTTTATAGTGGTTTAAAGGCCCAATACAACGATGTTTTGAGTGAAGATTTCTCGACAAGTACAGCATCCCAGACCGTAAGATTTCAACATTAGGATTCTATCATGACCATCTACAAACTTTGTAAATTAGAAGGAAATCTGTGGACATCGATGTTTTCCGACCTTCCCAATGTTGTATTGGGCCTTTGATAAAGGTGTCTCATTAATTCGATGGTAAGAAACAAACCCCTAGAATGATGGTGTATTTCATGAAACCACAGGTATAATGTATGGAAGACATTTATTTCGTCTTGCAAGAGTTCCAATAATACGATAAAAGTAAATGATTTATCCTGGCTAGATCAAAGGACACATCTTGATTTCGTTTGCGTTTAACTGACTCCCCTGAGGTTATTTAACCCAGCATTTATTTTTAACATTTCAGTTTACAAACCCCTCCCTTAGTTTTCTGATTTCACTGTCCTTTCTCAGCTTGGTGATTCTGCAGTTTTGCCTTGTACATAGTGGTTCAGTGAAACCTTTCCGTGGTTTTTTGTTGTTGGTGGCGTTCAAAAGGAACACAAAGCGTAAGTTTTATACAATAAATGTCCCGGTGTTTTGGTTACTCGCTGAATCCGGAGTGATTTCTGTTTAATCTGGGTACTGGGTGATCACATGGTGGCTCGCGAGCACGTATTTGTATCATATTTTGTGAATATTTGGGCATGATATTTGATTCAGTGTCTCGTGGTGTTTTACATCTCGTCATTTTTTGGGGAGGATTTTAAGAATTGATGCTTGATTGTGAGCGTCGCCCTGTCTTTCACTTTGTTGGAGCACCAACTGTTTTTCTTTAGTTCTCCGCTGTCTCGGTTGGCTCGCTGGCCGGTGCTTTCTCTTCCGCGGTCGTGTCCTCACCGCGTCCCTTCCCCTTGCCCTCCCCGTCTTCGTCCTCGTCGGCGCCCCGGACGCTGCCCGCTGCCACCGTCCGTCACGCCGGGCACCGGGCAGCTCTTGGGACGTCCCTTGCCGCCCAACGGCCCGGCGGCCGCCGAGGCCGAGGCCGAGGCGGCGCTGGAGGAGAAGGCCTACGCTGGGGACGGCAGGACTTTGCCGGCGGCGCCCGCACTCCCTTGAAGTGGCTGCTGAAGGTGGACTCGGCGGTGAAGGGCGTCTTCGGGTATTGGTACTTCTCGATGATCTGCGGGCGTTAAGTGTGTGGTTGGGTGGGTGGGATGAAATGGGACGGGGTTGGCATGGAATGCAATGATATATGGGAGGGGATTGGATGGAACGGGAAGGGAAGGAACTGGACTGGATGGAATAGGAAGTGATGGGATGTAATGGAATAGGTGAAATATAATCTGATGGAATGGGGTGAAATGTGATGGGATGTGATGGAATGGGGTGAGATATGATCTGATGGGATGTGATGTGATGTGATGGAATGGGGTGAAATATGATCTGATGGGATGCGATGGAATGGGTGAAATATGATCTGATGGGATGGAATAGAAAGTGATGGGATGTGATGGGATGGGATTGGATAAGATAGAGTGGGATTGATGTTATATGATTGATAGGATAGGATGTGTTCTGGTTGGGTGGAATAAAATGGGAGGGATGTATAAGAAGATATCTAGAATGTGTGCTGTTGCTCGTGTGGCCACGTATAACTTGGCGCCACTCTTGACTGCAGGCAATAACATCCACCGATAGGTCAGCTGTGGGTGGACTGGCATGGTGGATGGGGCATGCCACAGCATCTAATTAGACCGAGGTTGGGCTCCACCTGGATAGGCCAGCTTTGGGTGGACTGGAGGAGGGGCATGCCATAGCATTGAATGAGGCAGAGGTCGAGCTCAACTTGGATAGGCCAGCTGTGGATGGTCTAGAGGAGGGCATGCTATAGCATTGAATGAGGCCGAGGTTGAGCTCAACTTGGATAGGATAGCTCGTGGGTGGACTGGAGGAGGGGCATGTCATAACATTGAATGAGGCAGAGGTCGAGCTCAACTTGGACAGGCCAGCTGTGGATGGACAAGAGGAGGGAGTCGTGCCGTGGCATTTTACGAGGCCAAGGTCGAGCTCCGCTTGCAGTGACCACTTCGGTCCCGAACCCTCCGGTCAATCTCAAACCTTTTTCAATGTCGGGGTTTGGCTTTCCGATCGAGCGAGACCCAGTCCTACCTTGTAGGAGGCGGGCCGCTTGACGCCGTCCCAGGCGATGAAGGTGGACCGGTACTCGGTGCGCTCGTCGAAGGGGCCCGACTCGCCGGCTCCGAGGTTGTTCTCGTACTTGCAGAGCGAGGCGCGGCACTTCTGCAGGGCGTGCGGGATGATGAAGCTGGGGTCCTCGTAATCGCACTGAAATCAAAAAGGTTTTCGGAAGAAGAAGAAGAAGAAGAAGAAGAAGAAGAAGAAGAAGAAGAAGAAGAAGAAGAAGAAGAAGAAGAAGAAGAAGAAGAAGAAGAAGAAGAAGAAGAAGAAGAGAAGAAGAAGAAGAAGAAGAAGAAGAAGAAGAAGAAGAAGAAGAAGAAGAAGAAGAAGAAGAAGAAGAAGAAGAAGAAGAAGAAGAAGAAGAAGAAGAAGAAGAAGAAGAAGAAGAAGAAGAAGAAGAAGAAGAAGAAGAAGAAGAAAACAAAAACACAGCAACTGTTTAACCACTTTGTGCCCGGACCTCCGAATTGGTGGTGTTGCTATGTGCCGGGCCCTCCGAATCCGGGCACCTCTATCGTCTAAGTTGTCGAACAATGATTATTTTCAGTCTACCACAAAACAAATGTTATGCAGTATGACAAAAGCCACACAGACTTACGATTGTGCCAGGTTTGTCTCGCTTGTACACACCCTGCCGATAGTTTAATAGCGAGTTCTGAAAGTGCCCGATTCTTCAAAACATCTCGTGTGGCGGTCATGGGCAATGGGAAGTGGCTCCATGTGCAGTCTGTGGTCTAGTAGGCATGGGCCTTTCGTCATACCTGGTACGAAGTGACTAGCTGGAGCTTGGCGCGGTCGGGCTTGTAGTCGGGACGGTCAGCCCAGGGTAGGTGCTCTCGCTTCGGGATGGGCCATGCCTGGTAGGCCATGCGCTGGGTGGTACGGTCGTCAAATTTGGAACCTGCAGGCAGCCATGCACAAACAAAGTAACAAACAAAGTAACAAACAAAGTAACAAATGAACGAACGAACGAACGAACGAACGAACGAACGAAAGAACGAACGAACGAACGAACGAACGAACGAACGAAGTCAGCTTTTGTTTAAATATTTAAATGGTAAACGAGGTATTTCTGTGGTAATCGTGAGGCATAAGATCTGTTATCGTTTCTCTTTCTTTAATAGCGATTTTATTGTAAAGCTCCTTTGATCATTTTTATGCAAAGGGCGCAGTATACATGTTTGAATTATTAATTAGTTATTAGAGGTAATGGTGAGGAATTTTTGTGTTAATCGTTTAATTTTTTGGTGGTAATCGTGAGGACTTTGTGTGGTAATCGTGAGGTATTTGGGTGGTGATAGTAAGGTATTTGGGCGGTAATGCATTTGTGTGGTAATCGTGAGGTCTTTCAGTGGTTACCGTGAGATATTTGGTTTGTCACAAAGACGTACTTATTCTGAGTGGTAATCCGGAGGAATCGTAGACAAAGTTATTTAGGGCTCTGGGAAGAAAACGGCAACTTATTCCGACAGACGGTTATGAAGGAGGGGGAAACACCAAAATCGAGCCCCAAAACCTCACCGCTGGGCGAGTAGACGTTCTTGGGCTTGTAGCTCTGCTCCTTCTTGACGCCGCGATGGGCCGGGAAGTCCCGCCTGAAGATGGTCAGGTCGTCGAAGGGAGGGGACCGGTGCCGGCTCTCCTCGGCCGGCCGGCTGCCCGGGTCGGCGCCAGCGGCCGGCGCCGGCGGCGACGGCGGCGGGGGCGACGAGGGGGCGGCGCCGGCGGAGTCGGCCCGGTGCGCGGTCCGGTCGGCGGCGAAGGGCGCCGTGGGGGCGGCCGACTTCTCGGCGGGCTTGGGTGGACTTGGCCGGTGACGGGTTGCCGTGGTCCTTGTAGTCCTCCTGCGAGGTTCAAGGTTCAAGCCAAAATATGGTATCAAAATATGGTATACTAACTTAAATAAGACTTAAGGCTTTGCATGGTGGGTGAATCAATATAGGAAGGTTTGCGGTGACACCATGTATAAGATCTCTTAAAGAAAAGGTGTGGTTCTGAAAAGAACATGAGTGAACCTGTTGCTGGAGTCGTCGATTCATCTTGGGAGTGGAGGTAAAATTTCGTCGAGAGTTTGCGGTGATATCCTTGTATGAGGCATCTCTCTCCAGAAGGCCTGTGGCTCTGATGAGGGTCGGTAAACCCTCAGCGCCATGATACTCCTTCTCAAAAGAGATGACCTCACGCAAGGGTCCGCAGTTTACCCTCAACCGGCGGGCAAACCCCTTTCGATAATCTTATCCGGTTTTCTCATCCGTCTTGCACCGGAGCCCAGTGAGCGAACTGACCTTGGCGGTGGTGGAGGCCTGGAACCGCCTGGCCGGATTGGCCGTCTTCAGGTTGTCCCGGGCGACCGTGGCCCGGACCCGGCACTCGGCCAGCTCCTCGGGCGTCCAGGGCGTGTACGTGTCCTCGTAGACCGTCTTGCTGTCGAAGGGCCCCGGGGGCGAGACGGCGGCCTTGGCCGGTCGGCAGGCGGGCGGCCGGCTGGCCGTCTTGCGGGTGAAGTCCGTGTCGTAGGTGGACTCCGCCAGCATCTTGGTGGTGGGTGGGTGGTAGACCTTCTTGCTCCGAGACGATACGGCTGGTCGCTGGTTAGTCTGAGGGAAGGAGAGGGATGGGGAGGGGTGACAAAAGGGGATTGATATTGGTACAGGTCAAGCGATGACGATGTGCTTTATATTCGATGCATTTTAGTTACCCTCGCGAAAATCAAGGTAGGATAAATGTAAATATTAATTAAGGAAATGCTTTATCAATCAAAAAATGTTGTTTTCATCAACAACATTATCCTCCCCATCCTCCTCCTCCTTATCCTCCTTATCCTCCCCACCTTCCTCATCCTCCACATCCCCCTCACCCTCCTCATCCTCATCTTCCTCATCCCCCCTCACCCTCACCCCCTCACCCTCCTCATCCCCCTCACCCTCCCCCTCCTCATCCTCCTCATCCTCCTCATCCTCCTCATCCTCCTCATCCTCCTCATCCTCCTCATCCTCCTCATCCTCCTCATCCTCCGTATCTTCCGTATCCTCCTTATCTTCCCCATCCTTCTCTTCCTTTACATTCCTCTTACCATCAGTTACCGGTTCTTTTCAGAGCAATTAACATCTCTAGAGAGAGAACATAGGTGGTGTCACTTACCACATTGTGCTTCCCCCCATCGCAAACCCTCGAGTCTTATCTCTCATTCTTCCCCCATCGATCCCATCACCCCCATCCTTCCCCATTCTCCCCCATCCCAAACTCCCATCACCCTCACCCCCTTCGTCATCAGCGGAAGAAAACGAGTCCAATAATTAAAGATCGCTCGTGCGTTTCACCTTATGCACCACGAAGGTGGCTTGGTTGGTGGTCTTCAGTTTTGGTCTGCTCGTGGGCACAGTTGCCTTGGCAACGGGTCGCATGCTGTCTCTCCTCGGTTGCCATGGCCACGCCTTATAAGCCTGGAGTGAGAGAGAGATAGAGAGAGGGGGAGAGGGAGAAGAGGGGAGTGTGAGAGATGAATGGAGAGAGAAGAAGGGGAGGGAGGGAGAGAGAGAGAGAGGGAAGAGAGGGAGAAGAGGGGATTGAGAGAGAGAGAGAGAGAGAGAGGAATGGAGAGAGAAGAAGGGGAGGGAGGGAGAGAGAGGGAGACAGAAGGAGGTGGGGAGGGAGAGAGAGAATAGGGGAGGGAGAGATAGGAATGGAGAGGGAAGAGGGGAAGGAGGGACAGAGAGGGAGAGAGAAGGAGAGGGGGAGGGAGAGGTAGGAATGGAGAGGAAAGAGGGGAGGGAGGGATAGAGAGGGAGAGGGGAACGAAAATAAAAAAAAGAGGAGGGAGAGGGAGAGAGGGGGAATGGAAAAAAAGAGGGGAGAGAGAGGGAATGGAGAGAGAGAAAGAGAGAGGGGAGAGGAGAGAAGGAAATAGACAGAGATAGAGAGAGATGGGGAGTGATAATGACATGTATAGACGAACGCGGTGACGTTCATACTATGTACATGAACATGCATGCAATACGTTTTTCATGTGATACAGACAAAAACTGTTTAGATTAACAAATACCACGATCCTATTTTGGGCCACGTGGAAAGTCGGGAGTGCGATAGCCCTGAGAGAGTTATCGTGCAAGGCTGGGGCACCGTGGAAGGTAACAGGAAGCCTTGAAGACCTAGGACGAGATGGAACTGACTAAGTAAAATATCTGACAGGGTATTCTCCCGGACATCTACACTTTTGCAAAGGATCGTCAGAGTTATGTCGGCCGTGGCAGGATTTAAAGGAACGAACGAGGTGCACGAGAAAATGCAATAGCGAAGGGCTAATACAAATACTACAGGCTCGGCGAAGTTACCTCTTGGTACTCCGATAGCTTGAGCTGCGCCTGAATCTGACGGGCTCGGATGTTGCCGATATCCTTGCCCAGGGCGCCAACTTTACGACTGTCGGAAAAGCAAAGAGAGAGATAAAAAAAAACACCCCACAATAACCACCGTACCCAGTCAAGACCCAAAATCTATACATTCGCTTTCGGGAGTGAAAAAAGAAACGGTTCAATATATGCAGGGTGTCTCGAGTTTCGTCACGAGATTTTATTCTACCGGCCTGGAGGGTCTATATACGATAGATCGTGTGTGGACTCGCGATGGCTGTTCGTTGTCATTGATGCTGTAGGTTATAATACGGCGTTGTCGTGCCATGCACCGTACATCAGCGCTCATACATTTGAAGAGATATTACGATAGCTTCCTTAGTGAATTCGACGGGTGAATATGTGACCAGTTGACACGATCCTTCCGTTGGTCTTCCGGTCCCTTTACTTGCAAAACTTGTCTTCTTCCTGGAAGAAAAGCCCTCCCTATGTTCTATTGTATTCTTTTGACGGCTTGGCAAAAAGTCTGAAGGTGGATGCAATCGCTATCCTTTTGTTTACACTTTCTCCTTCAAAGGCATGGAGAGGCTACTACTCCTGCCGAAGGATTCTTCCTTTGTACCTTAGTCTTACCCTCGTACCGTTCTTTTGAATAATTTAACAGCTGTTTTCCACCCCGCCTCAATCTGTCATTGGACAGAACTTGGACAAAACCTCAGTACCTTCATTTTACACCCATATCATTCTGTGGAAGCATCAGCAGCTCTTAGCCACAAGATGTCATTCGACCGTATCCTCCCAATCCTCAACATTCTCCTCATCCTCCTCATCCTCTTCATCCTCCGTATCCTCCCCATACTCAACATTCTTCTCATCCTCCTTATCTTCCCCCATCCTCCTCATCCTTCACATTCCTCTCCCCATCAGTTACCGGTTCTTTGGAAGCATCCGCAGCTCTTAGCCACAAGATATCATTGGACTGCATGATACTTACTTGATCTGAGTCACGGTCATCTTCTCTCTGTACGCACGTTCCCCGTTTTCGGTATTTTTTTTGGTTCACCCTCGAGCGGTTTCTGTCAGTACCGTTCAGCTTCGCTCGCTGGCGCTTTTGTCTGGTTCGTGTGTACGCACTGTGCGCATCTTTTTTACGTTTGGCGTCAAACCGCGCGCGCTCCGAGCGCGCGTGTCAACAGTGCGGTCGGTAACGTCTCGCGCTGCGTCACAATGCGCGCGCGCGTTGCAGCGTAGTGGCAGCGACGCGCGCGCGCAACCGTAACAATCTGCGGTCGGGACGCCACTTTATTGTGACGTAGGCGATCGTTTAACGGGAACCTGTGGTCACTGCGTGATGAACCACGCCAACAGACACTCTGCACGGAGCCTAACTGTACTTTGACCATTGGAACACGTTGAGAGAATCATTTCAGATTAATGAGATGCTCCCATTTTTAAGAATTTTCTCCTGTGAAATCAATTCGCACACTACAAAATTTCCACACTCCTGCATGCTAAAGCCACGTTTCCACTGGACTTATATTGGTCAAAGTAACCGAGACTATTATGGTTATATGGTTTCTTTTCCCCTTTTAAGTCCAGTGGAAACGGCCCAGTGAAATTTCTTCTCGGTTACTTTAACCGAGCCGAATGGTTACTTTTACCGGCCAACCTCTGTCCAGTAAAAGTGACCAGGTAAGTCTGACCGAGCCGATTAGTCCAGTGGAAACGCACCACTCGGTTAAACGCGACTCGGCGTACATGCACTGTGCACAAATGATTTTGCCAGCTCGGTTACCTTAACCATCGTCTCGGTTAAATCGACCGACTTAAAAGTCCAAGTGGGAACGACGGTCAAATTTGACCATTGGAAATTTAACCATCGTCTCGGTTAAATTTTATTCCAGACTGAAACCGCTACCCGAAAGGGCGCGGCTTATATGTACAGACTGGTGCTGGTGATTTGGCGCACACGGGTTGATCGAGCATTTTAATCTCAACCTATCACTTGACTGCTTTACACGCCGCAGGGTGCATGCAGCACACAAAATCCATCCAAGATGGCTCCGCCGAGCTGATTATCATAAAGTGTGTACAACTTTTGTTTAATAAGGGGTCTTTGGAGGCTAATTAACTGATACATTGTAGAACAAGTAAAGCTTAAGACAACCTGGGGGCTCACTCTTCAATTTGGTATGTCATTTGGACCATATCTGCTTTTAAATGTGGCCCTATTTGGCTGTGGAAGTGGAGGGGTCCATCCCAAAATCCTTGCAGAAATTCGGCTTGGACGGCTACACATTTTGGGGGTGTTTTTTTCTGGGGGTAATTAGCAAAAAATCTAATCGGCTAAGAGCACTAAAATTGAAAAGAATCTGAGAAATGAAGGTCCAAACTACAATTTTAAGTATAGCTACAAGAGCTGAGAGACTTTTGGGCATGGGATAATTGGCTTTGAAAGTGAGTGTTTTTGTACAGTGTTCAATGGGAGCTCTATATTTTAGTGTTCTGCACCCCGCATAACCGTATAGCGCCCTCTGCCACTAGATCTGCATCTCCACTTTTCGTTTCAGTCCACGTGCTGGGTTGAATAAAAAATTACACTAGAGTTGAGGTAATGCAAAACTGCTTCCTTTCCCAAATTGAAGAATTCTTTGCACCATAGTTGATTTGCATTATAAAGTTGATTCGCTCCGTGCAGCGGGAATATCGATTCCTTATTTCCGATGGAAAGGAGCCCCCGAAATTTCCATTTCGCTATTCTGCCGTTGCGTTGAAGGGCATGATTACCAATGCAAATCAGCCCAAATTTGTCCGAACGCAGGCGGTCCACGTCTGCACCAGCCACGCCGTAAATGGTCAGGTATATAGTGGGGGGCTGAATGTTAAACAGCCGCGACCCGACCATTATTCCGCCCTTAATCGCACACAATGGTGTTGGGTTACAATCGCCGGGGTAGGGTCGATTTCAGCGGCTTGCGAGGACGGGGAGCGCCCGGCCCGATGTTAAAAATAAACCGTATTGAAAGTTGAGGAAAGACGGAATAAACCGGTTGATCTCTCCGTCCAATAAATAATTGTGGGCGGCCCCCAGTTTTCGGTTGGCCGCGATTGGTTCGGGAGCGGGCGGGACGCCACAGAATCGCGCCTTTAAAGCTACGGAGAAGGGAATCGATATGCAATTCCCGCGGAAACTGGGCCCGAGTGGGCACTCCGCCGAGGACTGATTGACAAGCTCAGGGGGCTACAGGCCGGCCCCACTGGGTGCCACTCGTGTGAGAAACGGCGCCGAAACAAACTCGACCCAAAAACACTTTGCCCGGAGTTGGAGTTGCCGAAATTCCATTCGTTTGACACGACCGCCTCCGTTCGCTCCCCTCTTGACAGCGCATCGCGACACCCAAGTCGGGAGTGGCTGGCCCGTTTTGGGGCGTTATTAACCCACGATGCCATCTTCCTCCAACCGCTAATCTTGAGCGTCTACCTTCCTCCTTCCCCGCCTCCTTTTTGCTGCCCCTCCTGCTCCTCCTCCTGTTCATCCTGCTCCCCCTCTTCCTCATTCTGCTCCTGCTCCTCCTGCTCCTGCTCCTCCTCCTTCTCCTCCTGCTCTTCCTCTCTACCCTTCTCCCCCTCCTCCTCTCCCTCCTCCTGCTCCTCCCCTTTCTCCCCTTCTTCCTCCCACCCCTCTTGCTCCTCCCACCCCTCCTCTCATTCCCCCTTCTGCTATTCCTTCTCCTCCTTCTCTCCCCTCCTCCTCTTCCTCTTTCTCCTTCTTCTCTTCGTCTTCCTCCTTCTTTTGTTCCTTCTCCTCCTTCTCCTGCTCCTCCTCCTGCTCCCCTTGCTCCTCCCACCCCCTTTCTCCTTCCTCCTTCTCCTATTCCTTCTTCTCATTCTCTCCCCTCCTCCTCTCCCTCCTTCTCTCCCCCCCTCCTCTTCCTCCTCCTCCTTCTCCTGCTCCTCCACCTGCTCCCCTTGCTCCTCCCACTCCTCCTCTACTTTCTCCTTCTCCTACTCCTGCTGCTCCAGCTTCTCTTCCTTCTCCTCCTACTCCTCTCTTTCTTCCTCTCCCTCTTTTACTCCCCTCGCCCTCCTCCTCCTCCCCCCTCAACCCCCAACGCCCAAGCCAAACTAGTAAAGGCGACGACAAAGATAAGATGCGAAATATGACAGCTCAGCCAGCGAAAAGAAAAGAAAGACGAAGAAGAAGAAGAAGAAAAAAGAGACAGGTGAAACGACGGTAACACGAAACCATTACAATAAAAAGAGGGGGAGGGAGTGAAATAGAAAGAGAGACTGAGAGAGAGAGAGAGAGAACAAAAATAATATTGGAGATTGGCTAGAGCAACGTGAGGCGTTAACAGGCCAGGAACTGTGATTGTTCAGACAAGGGGGTCCCACTTGAAATCGTCTCGGCCAAGATTTAAAAAAAAAGGCCGAATACGATCCCGGCCCGGCTCTGGGTGATAACGGATCCTCCAAACGGGTCGAGAGAGACTTCTCCTCGGCCCGACCCGCCCCGAGCACTCCTCTCTCTCCCCCCTAATTGAGGTTTAAAGACAGGCTGTATCGCCAAAGCCAAACCGAAAGAGACTGGCAAGCCCATCCGTCGATCAAAATACACATTCAGACACAGACGGGAAGACGGGATTTAGAAAGAGGAGCGATTCTGGTCGAGAGCATGAATGTCAGAGCACCTTATGGTGACGAAAAGATGAGATCTGCTTACTCGGACACCGTGCAGTAGGCGATGCACCGACGAGCCTTCATCCACGGTCAAACCTCGGCCGATATTACGTCGACTTTAGACCGGCTAAACAGTGACAATTCTTTGAGGACTTAACCGAATATGTTGAGCCAAGTTCTTGTCAATACCTGACGGTTCAAACCCACGGTCAAGGTAGCGCTTGACATGCGCTTTTGTCGGTGTATAACGCATATTATTCGTTGTATGCGTCCGATAATCAAAATAATCCGAATCTCTTCAGAAACTTGTCACAGACGAAAAGAGAAATATGTAGCCGGCAGTAAGCCTTTAGCAACTGCTGCTGTAGAAAGACATTGTACCTTGCCGTCATAGCGCCGCCATCTTAACAAGGTATCGTGACAGTGGTATTAGGGAAAACCACGCTGAGGTCGGCTTGTGTTGACGCCCGCGTGAGGGCGCCCTGCATTAATGGCGCCACACGCACAAGGACTATGCCCAGACGTGCTCTGGTTAAGGGGGCATCGTTTCGCAGGGGAATCAGATGGCTTTGGAACCAAGCTAGCGTAGGCAATGCAAACCGATCACCCAGCACTACCTTTAAATCCAGCCATAAGCTATTGGGCGATATATTCAGCTCTTAGCGCATTACCCATGAGAGAGAGAGAGAGAGAAAGAGAGAGAGAGAGAGAGAGAGAGAGAGAGAGAGAGAGAGAGAGAGAGAGAGAGAGAGAGAGAGAGAGAGAGAGAGAGAGAGAGAGAGAGAGAGAGAGAGAGAGAGAGAGAGAGGGAGAGAGAGAGAGAGGAGAGGGAGAGAGAGAGAGAGAGAGAGAGAGAGAGAGAGAGAGAGAGAGAGAGAGAGAGGGAGAGAGGGATGGAGAGAGAGATGGAGAGAGAGATGGAGAGAGAGATGGAGAGAGAGATGGAGAGATAGATGGAGAGAGATGGATAGAGAGGGGGAGAGAGGGAGAGGAGAGAGAGATAGAGGGAGGGGAGAGAGAGGGAGGGGAGAGAGAGAGAGAGAGAAGGAGAGAGAGATGGAGAGAGATGGAGAGAGATAGAGGGAGGGGAGAGAGAGGGAAAGAAAGATAGATGAGGGGAGAGAGAGAGAGTGAGGGAGAGAGAGAGATAGAGAGAGAGATGGAGAGAGAGATGGAGAGAGATGGAGAGAGAGGGGGAGAGAGGGAGAGGAAGAGAGAGAGAGAGGGAGGGGAGAGAGAGACAGGGAGAGAGAGAGAGGGAGAGAGGAGAAAGAAAGAGAGATACCACGTGACGTACCACATCAACAGGCCGCGTCCCAACCTCCCCCACGCACCCACGTGATTATGTCAGGTGATGGGGGGGCTAACGACCTATAGCCCTGCACTCTGCGCGATCGAGAAGCGGCAAATTCTGAGTACGCCTTTCCAATTAAAGTTGGGCCGTGTGATCGGTGAGACTGTCGAGCCAATGCGACATTATATTCATTCTCTCTCCCCCTATCCCCTTCCCGTACGCGAGAGATAACAGATGGGTTGGAGGAAAGAGCGAGCAAAGGCGTGTCACGGTTACAAAAAAAAAATGAAATGAACATGGTACGAACACGCGTTGGGAACGCGTCAAATAATGCGCGTGTTCTCCGCGGATCGATCCCGCTAATAATCATAATAGTAATAATACCGAAGCGGGTCTCCCGGACGTCTTCGGGGATTCCGCTATCGTCTGAATGACGTCCGGATTCTCTGCACTCAAACACGAGCAATTAGACCACGTACTGCTGGTGTAGTAAGGGCACGGATTGCCGGGCGTGTCAGAAGCCGAAGAGCATCACGGAATCAGGAAGAGCGGACAGTTTGACCCCCAGCTCGACCTTCCCCCGACTTCCGGGAAGGTCGCGCCGGGATCGAACCGAACGGTCCTGTGTGCATTCGTGATAATTCGCGTTCTGTGCATTGAAGTCAATCGCTGCAAGCAGTTGGTAACATTATTATTAACTCGTCAATATGGAGACAGTATATGATGTGTGTCTGTGTGTGTCAATTCTGCCCATTTTGATACAGGAAGAGCCAGGAGAGATGACGATCAACCGGTGATGTTTCTCCACCTTTAACGTGAAATCAAATATTTATCGACTGCGGTTTTCTTGTCCCCCCCTTTTTTTATTGGTTTGGTTTTTATTCCTCAGCGTGGCAGCGGGAGGGAGGAATTTGAGGCCAAAGCTCACAATCCGATATCCACTAAGGCCGCATCAGACGTCTCTCCAGTGCCGGCCTAGCCCCGTCCTAGCCCCACGCCACCCCGGCCCGCCCCCAACGATTCGCCGTACCATTAATGATCCACTTAGGCCGTCTTAGGAAGTGTGTCGGGCGGTCGGCACACGCGTCTAATTGGTTTAGACCCCCCCGACCCCTTGCGCTCCTAAGCGCTGCGTTACCTCTACTGGGGGAAAAGATGGCATAAGACGGCGCTCCGCTGCATTATTAATGACCAGAGCCGAGGATGAGACGCCAGGATTGACTCCTTCCCCCTTTGCTCCACCTCTCCTCCTCCCTCCTCCCCCTGCTCCTCCATCCCTGTCAAAAAGGAGGGGATGGATTCACAGCCCTTCCCTCTCTCTCTCTCCCTCTCTCCCTCCCTGCCTGCCTCCGTGCCTGCCTGCCTCCCTGCCTGCCTCCCTGCCTGCCTCCCTCTCCCCTCCCTGCCTGCTCCCTCTCTGCTCCCTGCCTCCCTGCCTCCCCTCTCCCTCTTTGCCTCCCTGTCTCCCTGCCTCCGTCCCTGCCTCCCTGCCTCCCTGCCTCCCTGCCTCCGTCCCTGCCTCCCTGCCTCCCTGCCTCCCTGCCTCCGTCCCTACCTCCCTGCCTGCCTGCCTCCCTGCCTCCATCCCCCTCTCCCTCCCTGCCTCCCTGTCTCCCTGCCTCCCTCCCTCCCTGCCTCCGTCCCTGCCCCCTTGCCTCCCTGCCTCCCTGCCTCCGTTCCTGTCTCCCTGCCTCCCTCCCTGCCTGCCTCTCTGCCTCCTTCCCCCTCTCCCTGCCTGCCTCCCTGTCTCCCTGTCTCCGTCCCTGCCTCCTTGCCTCCCTGCCTCCCTGCCTCCCTGCCTCCCTGCCTCCCTTCCTCCCTGCCTCCCTGCCTCCCTGCCTCCCTGCCTCCCTGCCTCTCTGCCTCCCTACCTCCCTGCCTCCCCCTCTCACTCCCTGCTTCCCTGCCTCCTTCCCCCTCTCCCTCCCTGCCTCCCTACCTCCCTCCTCACATGATGTAGGTCATTGGCTGATCTGACGCATGCACACCGTATATAGGTCCCACCCGCCGTGGTCTCGCTCTATTTTGCCGGCCCATGGGGGGAAGGGGATGGAGACGGGACTGACGGGAATGGAGAGAGGAGGGGAAGGGTGGATAAGAGGAAGGAAAGCGATAAGGAGAAAAGCCCAAGTATCCACCGGGTGACAGACCACGGCCAGTCCTGTTTATCAGTCTCCGTATCCAGGCCAGGCCCCAATTTTGAATCTTAAAGGCCCAATACAACATTGGGAAGATCGGAAATCATCGATGTCCACAGATTTCCTTCTAATTTACACAGTTTGTAGATGGTTATGACAGAATCCTCATGTTGAAATCTTACGGTCTGGGATGCTGTATTTCTCGAGAAATCTTCATTCAAACATCGACACATAGTTTATCACTCGTGAGTAATAACATATTTCTAACACTACAGAAGGGTGCAAAAACCGTGCCTTATTTTGTTCTTTTTCTAATTTCTCAGAATACCATTCCAGGTAAAAACTTCTCAGGTTTTTTTGGAATGTGTAATGGTTTAACAAAAAAAAAACTGTGGCAATCGCGTGACCTTTACCGATGTTGTATAGGACCTTTAACGGGGCAGTCCTCTTGCCGAGACGGTGAAGCGAGGGATACAGATGGGCATATCACCACCCCCGCTCGTTAAAGTGAAAACCACGCCGGTTTTCACGGAAGTCATCCACGCACAAACTGTCAGGCAGCAAGGTGTCTGTCGGCTGCAGAGTTTATTCGGCGCTAAATCAACGCGACGGGCTGAATCGAAGCCGGAATGGAGGCCGATGAGGTAGTGGGAAGCCTAATAGTCGTTCTTCTCTGCCTGTTACTTCGAATTTGTCTCGTCTTTCCCCCTTTCCCTTGTGTGTATAATACACTCCACAGATCCTTTGCTAACCTCAAAACGAGGTTGGCAGCCAGTGTAATCATTCGAACGACCAGATGGTCCGCGTGTAATAGAACCGACAGTCCTCTCATTATAAGGTAATGGAACGCTCTCCGGATGATACTGGATGTTGATAAAGGTGGCACAGTGCTTTGAACACATCCCCCCACGATGATAACAGCAACAGCAACAGTAGCAACAGCAATAGCAACAGCAAAGTACAGCAACAGCAACAGCAACAGCAACAGCAACAGCAACATCAACAGCAACAGCAACACCAACACCAACACCAACACCAACACCAACACCAACACCAACATCAACAACAACAGCAACAGCAACAGAAAAAGCAACAGCAACAACAACACCAACAACAACAACAACAACAGCAACAACAGCAACAGCAACGGCAACAGCAACAGCAACAGCAACAGCAACCGCAGCATCAACAGCTACATCAACAACAACAGCAACAGCAACAGTAATTAACAGCTACATGAACAGCAACAGCAACAGCAACAGCAACAACATCAACAACAGCAACAGAAACAACATCAACAGCAACAGAAACAACATCAACAACAGCAACAACAACAGTAACAGTAACAGGAACAGCAACAGCAACAGCAACAGCAACAGCAACAGCAACAGCAACAGCAACAGCAACAGCACCGCAACCAATGGTATTTCTCTGTAGCAGTGCAAATTCGCGGCTTGAAAAGAGACTACATGAAGCGTGTGTTACGTTATCAGCCAGCTGGGACTCCTTGTGGACGGGCAGAATGTGTTTCGTTGTTGTTGATAATGGAGGAAGTTTGCCACAAAAATGAGAGATATCTCGTAAATTGTGCTTTCACGAACATTTTAAAGGTGTCTTATTTCGAGCGCCCTCCCTCCTGGCTTAATGACAACGCAGTGGTAGTCTTATTTCAAGCCCGAATAATACTGTTAGAGCGAAGAAAAAAACCCAGTGGCTGCGGTTGAAAAAAACAAAAACATTACACATCCCTGCAAGGGGGCCCGATCTGTGGATTCATTCGCAGCGGGACCGACGACAGCTGCCACCGATCGAGGTGCGAAGCGACTCGAGGGAGGCCGAAGAGGGGGCATTTGTTTGTTTAATCTTTTAGGTCAGAGATTGACCGGGCCTGTCCGGCGATGACGAATCTTGCAGAGACCGCGCAACATTCACTCTCGGGCCCGGTAACAGCGGACACGAACACGTCCCCGGGTCTCTGCCTCGGACAGAGGTGGATGGCCGGTGGCTTTAAAGCTTTCTCGGCTCTGGTTGAGGTCACTGAATCTTCGGGGGCGTTCCTTGCCCCCTCTCTCTCTCTCTCTGTTTCTGTCTCCCGCTCTCTTGATCTCTCTCGCTATCTCTCTGCCTCTGTCCCTGCTTCCTTCTTTCACTCTCTCTACCTGTCTCTCTCTCTCTCCCGTCTCCCTCTTTCCCTTTCTCTCAGTCTCAGTACCTCTCTCTGCCTTTCTCTGACTTTCTCTGTCTGTCTCTCTCTCTCTTATTCGGTCTCTCTCGGTCTCTCTAGCTTCTCTCCATCTCTCTCTCACCCAGTTCTCTCTCTTTCTCCCTCTTCATCTGTCTTTCTCAGTCTTTCTTTCTTTCTCTCTCACTCCCTCTCCCTCTCTCCACCCCTCTTTATAATCAGCAACAACTCTGTCTCCCTCCATATCTCCACCCCTTTCTCTCCCTTACTCTCTTTCAATCCCCCTCTCCATCTCCTCTGTATCCCCCTCTATCTCTCCCTTTCCCCCCCCTCTCTCTCTCTCTCTCTCTCTCTCTCTCTCTCTCTCTCTCTCTCTCTCTCTCTCTCTCTCTCCCTCCCCCTCTCTCTGCCTCAATCTCTCTCCCCCTCTCTCTCCCTTCTCCTTCTCCCTCAATCCCCCTCTCTCTACCTCTGCCTCCGTCTCTCTTTCTCTATCCCCCTCTCTCTCTCTCCACATTTCCTCCTGTCTCTGTCTCCCTTACCCATCTCCCCCTCTATCTCCCCCTCTCTCCCCCTCTGCCCCCATCTCTCTCTCCCCCTCTGCTTCCATCTCTCTCTCCCCTTCTCTTTCTCCCTCTACCCCCTCTCTCTCTCACTCCCTCTGCCTGCCTCTCTCTTTCTCGATCCTTCTCTCTCTCCACATTTCCACCTGTCTCTGTCTCCCTCACTCATCTCCCCTCTTTATCTCCCCTCTCTCCCCCTGCCTCCATCTCTCTCTATCCCTCTGCCTCCATCTCTCCCCCCCTCTGCCTCCATCTCTCTCTGCCCCTCTCTCTCTCCTTTCTCTTTCTCCCTCTACCCCCTGTCTCTCTCACTCCCTCTGCATGCCTCTCTCTTTCTCGATCCTTCTCTCTCTCCACATTTCCACCTGTCTCTGTCTCCCTCACCCCATATCCTCCTCTATCTCTCTTTCCCCTATAAAAACGACCCCCCCCTCTCTCTCTCTCTCTCTCTCGCCTCCCGGGAGATGTTCCGAGCCGTCGGAAAATGTAGTCATTTATGGGCATCACGCCCGCGTCTCTGCCGCATTAGGCCTGGCTCTTCGCGCAAATTTGACGGAATGCGGCGAAATAAGGTGTTGAAATGCGCCACACGAACGCGGCTGGATTAAGGGGCGCGACGTGGCGAGGAAGAGAGATGCGATTCGTCTCACACTGGGCCTCGCATGCTGAGCGGGTCCACCGCCTCCCCAATTCCCCGATCCCCCACCTCCCACCTCCAACACCCCCCTCCCGCCTCCTCCCTCCGATCGCAAGCACCTCCCAGTCCGCTTTTCAACCTCCCCTCTCCCCCTCGATTTCAGCTTGTCCGAACGACTGGAACATATGTCCTTTCGCCTCAGAGGAGGAGTGAGCTAGTTCGTGCGATTATAAATTCTAGTCAAAGTTTTACTATCGTGGTAGCCCCCTTCCCTTCTCCCACAGCCCATAGGGTTTGGACCGTGGCGAGTATCAACTTGTAAAGCAAAGTGACTATTTGATTAATGAAAACCATACGAAAAACACACGTAAACTGCTCACTGACGGTATGAAGACATAATTGATTCGAGGAAGGTCAAACTGGCAATGAAACGTCAGGCCCTCTATTTCCCCCCCCGATTTTTGTTTGAATAGCCTAAATTGATATTTCGCATCGGTCTCTGTCTGAAACATCTCTGAATTGATCGCTTTGATCTTTAAGGACATTTCCCTGGTGCGTCTTTAACTTCTGAGGGTAATTGATTATTTAACGGTCGGGGGAAACTGCCGAATACTTGAAGTGTAAAGATTGCGGTGACACCGTATAATTCATTCGAGATGGAGTATATGTCTCTGGAACTGAGAGTCGAGCAACTCAACGTTTCGGGCAGTGCGTACTCTGCCCGTCGCCCGTAGCCCGGCCGAATACTCACAGGCTTCGCTGATTAATAATTAAATTTGAAATATCAAATGGGACAATTTGTCTTCTCACCTGCGGTGGGCACTGTGTTCGCACTTTACAGACCACCTTTCTGCTATTTCGCAGCTCATTCAAATTAGCTCGCTCTCTATAGCGGTTCTAATTCCAAACGGTCTCTGCAGTAAACACTGTATTACTTAAATCATTGCTAAAGAACTGTTTTTCAATTTTGCTAACAATCAAACTGTTTTTCAGACTCGTTCTGAGGGTATATTTGCAAGTTTTCGGCTTTTATGCTAATGAGAATTTCAGGTAATATACAAAAATGTTGCAAACTGCTTACTGACTAGAATTACCAAAATGCAAATCGCAAAATTTAGTGGGCCTGACGTTTTGATCCCAGCAGGACCTTTCCTAAAGGCAGAGTGAGAAAGGTCCTGCTAGGATCGAAACGTCAGACCCACTAAATTTTGAGTACTGAGAATTTCAATATTCTTGAGCAATTTTGTGATGTAATCGGAGGATCATGCAACAGAAACCCAATTGGTTGTGTTAAAAAAAAAATCTGAAAATGTCTGTTTTTTCCTGCCGACCTATTTCCTAAACCTGTTGATTTAATGCTAAAAATGTATGCTTCATAATCAGTTAGTGAAGGAGTATTTCATCTAACCTAACCCAGAGGGACTAATTTGCAGTTTGAAAGTTAATTTTTGTTTATATTTTTATAACTGTGGGTTCCTGGCATGACTTTTCAATAGTGCCCTCATTTTTATAAGGATATGTTTCAAGGTAAAAAAAAATGACTATTTTCTGACTCCACTAAGAAAATGAAGGTTGCTAATAATAATGTTACTTTGTACACTTCAGATCCTACGGAAGCTTAAAGTGACCTTCTGAGTTACCGCGTTTCCGAGTTAATTAATTCAGAGGAAGACGGAATACCGTGATATTTCAGACGTGTCTCTGATACCGTATCTCGGTAAGACGTCTTTCCGAGATACGGTATGAGAGAAAGACGCCTTTCCGATATACGAAATCGGGAAAGACGTCCTTCCAGGATACGGTATCGGAGAAAGACGGATTTCTGAGATACGGTATCGGAGAAAGACGGATTTC
This sequence comes from Luidia sarsii, assembly GCA_949987565.1. NCBI lineage: Eukaryota > Metazoa > Echinodermata > Asteroidea > Paxillosida > Luidiidae > Luidia > Luidia sarsii. The sequence continues at coordinate 1,497,420 of OX465112.1, read as the reverse complement.
TGAGATACGGTATCGGAGGAAGACGGATTTCTGAGATACGGTATCGGAGGAAGACGGATTTCTGAGATACGGTATCGGAGAAAGACGGATTTCTGAGATACGGTATCGGAGAAAGACGGATTTCTGAGATACGGTATCGGAGAAAGACGGAATTCTGAGATACGGTATCGGAGAAAGACGGATTTCTGAGATACGGTATCGGAGAAAGACGGAGTTCTGAGATACGGTATCGGAGAAAGACGGATTTCTGTGATACGGTATCGGAGAAAGACGGATTTCTGAGATACGGTATCGGAGAAAGACGTCTTTCTGTGTGGTATACCAACTCGGAACACGTCTGAAATATCACGGTATTCCGTCTTTCTCTGATGAAATAAACGCGGTAACTCGGAAGGTCACTTTAAGCTTCCGTAAGATCCCTAGATGACTGCAGAAAAAGAGCTTGACTGTGTTGTTGCAAAGAGCCTAATAAGCAAAGCTATGATCCGCATTCCCCCAAAAAAATCCACACAAAAAAGTCCACATAAAGACATAGGATATCCCTGTTTTCTCCTGAAGGAATGCCAGCTTAATTTGATCTGTCGAAATGGATATATCACATTTCGAAGGAAATACAAAAACTCCTCAGTTAAGCACCAGATGTTTGCAACAAATGGATTCTATTGACAAATTACCAGCGATTCTGTGGCACGCCTTTAAGCGATCCTCCCCCCCCCTCAACAAAAAAGTGGACGCGGTGTGGAGTTCAACGGCGTAAATCTATATCGAGTTTGAATGACCGCGTTCACAGCTCTCACACCTGTCTTTACTGCTTTGCATACTGAGAGCTGTAGACTGGAAATACTGTCCCGTCCTGTTTTCGTTTTTCTTTTTAAGGCGTCCAAACAGTGATCGCATTTTTCGCGTAGGCCGAAGCGCAATACCAGCGCCAAACTAGCATTTGGAAATGTAGGTTAAAGGTTGAAGACTGGAATGATTCGTGAAAGATATCGATAGATTCTTGGGAAGATGAGAGTCGAAAAAAAACCCCACCTCTTACCGGAGTTACCGGCTCTTTTCAGAGCCACACTCCTTCTCGAAAGAGAAGTGTTACACGGTGTCACCGCAAACCTCCCACTTTATGAAGTTATATATTGGTATTTGTGTATAATTTCTGAAGTCTGGATGTCAAATCATGGACTGAGTTTCTGAGTCTGCGATACATTTGCCTGCTTTCCCACTCGAAACAACCTAGTGCCAGCCTGTGTTCCGTTCTGCTGTGACCGTGACAACTGGCAAGCAGCTTCCTGCCTTTGAGAAAGGATCGAAACGCCAAGCTCTCCTATGTTTGTATCTGTAATCAATCGAAGTGATATACAAAAATGTTGCGAACTGCTTACTGACTAAAATTACCAAGATGCAAATCTCAAAATTAAGAGGGCCTGAAGTTTCGATTCTAGCAGGACCTTTCTCAAAGGCAGAGTGACAAGGACAAAACAGATACATGTACACGAAGGAAGGTGGGAAGAGAGTGAATAGGAGAGTGAATGAGAAACAAAGGACAAAGAGTAAAGCTGGTAGGGTGAGATCAAAGGGAAGGGCAAGGAGTAGGGTAGGGAGTGGCAATGAATCGATTGAAACAAGCGTGTAGACAACGGTGACTTTTAGATCTCATAGCGGGGCAATGGTAATCATGACTGTAAACTGGGTTTATTTTCTTCACGTCGTCGACCGTTTTTCATAGACCGCCTCGGGGCGACCCTTGAAAATGTGCGCGGTGTGATGGTGAACCGCCCCTCTTCAAGAAACCAACATCTGAGATCCATGGAATGAAACAGGGTATAACAGGCGTCACTTTAACGGGCAGGTTGTCACACTAGTAGGTGCGAAGCGCGCGCACCTTATTTCGCCTCCGTGTTACGCGGTCTCAACGCGCAACAAGAACAGGGCAGGTCCAGTTGTGGGGGGGGGGGGGGGGTGTGAGGGTGTGTGTGTGTGTGTGTGTGTGTGTTTTAAATTTTATTACAGCGGGGAGATCCGACCGGTCCAAACCTATAACTCGCGGGCTCTGCCATCTATCAATTTCGCTCGACAGCGGTGACGGGACGGAGCTATGCAGGCTGTACTCGCACAAGTGCCGGCGGACTTATTTCACAGTTTAGCAGCCTAAGCGATGCGGCCGCCATCTGTCATTGACTTAATGCCCATCCCTTAATGAGCTTCCCAGGACAATGGGCAGTGTATCCGCCGAGGCACGGGGCAGCTGGATGGATCTCCGGGTCTCTCCCACCTCCTCTTCCTCCTCCTCCTCCTCCTCCTCTCTTCATATCTTTACGATGTCGCTTCGTCTGCGGCAGCGCTCTTGCCAACAGGGATACGGTGGCCATCACGAAATCCATGCAACTGTCAGTGCTCTTAATGCTTTTAGCGTATTCATTTCGCCAGCAGGAAAAAAAAAAGAAAGAGAGAGAGAGAGAGAGGAGAAATATGGGTGAAAGGAGGAAGGGATGAGAAGAAGAACAAGAAGTAGGAGGAGGAGACGAGGAGGAAGATGAGGATGAGGAGGTGGAGAAGGAGGATGAGGATGAGGAGGAGGAGAAGGAAAAGGAGAAGGATGAGGAGGAGGAGAAAGAGGAGGTAGATGAGGCGGAGGAGGTGGAGGAGGAGGATAGGGGAAAGAGGAGGTAGAGGAGAAGGAAACGGAGGATGAAGAGGAGGAGGAGGAATAGGAGGAGGAGGAAGATGAGGAGGAGAAAAAGGAGGAGAAAGAGGAGGATGAGGAGGAGGACAAGGAGAAGGAGGAGGAGGAAGAGGAGGAGGAGAAGGAGGAGGAGGAGAAAGAGGAGGAGGAGGAAGATGAGGAGGGAGGAGGAGAAAGAGGAGAAAGAGGAGAAATAGGAGGAGGAGGAGAAAGATGAGGAGAAGGAGAAGGAGGAGGAGGAAGAGGAGGATGAGACAGAGAAGGAGGAGGAGGAGAAGGAGGAGGAGGAGGACCTGAGAAAAGGAAGAGCCTATGGGAGTATTGGACTGGTAAATATCAAGGGAGGTCAGCCGCTGGCTGGACTACTATGGTGGCCCCATGGATTGATTGGTCGAGTCGCAGACCAAACATTATCGGGGGCAGTGTTTCCCGTCTCTTCCCTCACCCTCTCCCCTGGCTGCTCCCTCGGATTTTCTTTTGCT
>OX465112.1:1463892-1488892 GCA_949987565.1 Luidia sarsii | reverse complement strand
CTATTCTGTAGATCAGTAGATCACATCCTTTGATGACGTGCGCCCTTCCGTCTAGCCGCCCCCTCATTCCCTCCCTCCAACCTCCCATTCCTCCCTCCCTCTCCCTCACTCCTTCTCTCCCTATCACCCTATCTCGCTCTCTCCCCCTCTCCCTCTCTCTCTATCTCCCTCTCTCTCTCTCTCTATCTCCCTCTCCCATCTCCACCTCACCCTCTCCCCTTTCTCCCTTCCTCTCCCTCTACCTCTCTCCCTCTTTTCCTCTTACCCCCTCTCTCCATCTCCCCCTCTCACTCTCTCCCCCTCTTCCTCTCTCCCTCTTTCCCTCTCACCTTCTCTCCCTCTCCCTCTCTCTTTCTCTCTCCGTCTCTCTCCGACTATCCCACTCTTCCTCTCTCCCTCCTTCCCTCTCCTTCCCTCTCGCTCCCTCTCTCCGACTCTCCCTATCTCCCTCTCACCCTCTCTCCCTCTCTCCCACTCTTCCTCCCACTCTTCCTCCCCCTTTCTCCCTCTCTCCCTTTCTCCCTTTCTCCCTCTCTCCCTCTCTCCTTCCTTCTCTGCCTCTTTCCCTGTCACCCTCTCTCCCTCTCTCCCTCCTTCCCTCTCCCCCTCCCACCCTCTCTCCCTCTCCCCTCTCTCCCTCTCTCCTTCTCTCCTTCTCTCCCTCTCTCCCTCTCTCCCACTCTACCACTCCTTCTCTCTCCCTCTCTCCCTCTCTCCCACTCTACCACTCTCTCTCTCCCTCTCTCCCTCTCTTCCTCTCTCTCTCCCTCTCTCCCACTCTCCCACTCTCCCTCTCACTCTCCCTCTCCCTTTCTCTCCCTCTCTCTCTCTCTCTCCCTCTCTCCCTCTCTCCCCCTTTCCCTCCACCTTTCTCCCTTTCTCTCTCACTCTCTCACTCTCTCCCTCTCTCCCTCTCTCCCTCTCTCCCTCTCTCCCTCTCTCCCTCTCTCCCTCTCTCTCTTTCTCCCTCTCTCCCTCTCCCTCCACCTTTCTCCCTCTCTCCCTCTCTCCCTCTCTCCCTCTCTCCCTCTCTCTCCGCCTTTCTCCCTTTCTCCCACCCACTCTGGTCCTCTTCCCTTTCTTCAACCCCTTTACAAAAAGATATTGCCCGTGCATGCCAGCCCAGCCCTCCCCTTCAATTATACATACTGCTAATTTGCGGCGGCGATGCGGGGCGGACGATAGATGAGTTTTCGTCAGTCATGGTAAAAAAAAAATGCCGACATTATGGACAGATAGTACAAACGTGTAGAAAGCTGACCAGTATATACATTGAAGTGGCCACATTAAACAGAACTTAATATCATTTTACCAATTATCTGAAGTGTTTTTTAGGTGATTTATCGATAGTTTGGCATTTCTTGATGCGTTTACCCCAACACTATCCCATCGCAATAAAGATTTTGCGACGAGGGACGTTGGAACGAGACGTCGCTCACCGAGCGTGATGTGCGCAGCGAGAGCCAACAGTTCGTCGCTACCATCCATGACGATACCTCTCCGAATCAACCTATCGCTATGTAGGCACCACACGAGAAATCAAATTTTACTTTTGGAGAAAAAACGAATCACTGGAACCCCCTCCACACGGTAAGCACAAAATGGTTGTAGTGACACTTTAGGATTTGGGATTTGGAGTACTAGTTCTTGCTTTACTGGTGTAGGGCGGCACAAGACACAGCCGATGAAGACCAGGCTAGATAGTGAACCCACAATCAGGGCTAACAATAGCAACATTCCACTGAAATTAGTCCGATAACAACCGATGCACCTGCCGCCCCTCGTTAACTCTCCAATAATTCCCCAATGACTGATTGGTATAACGAGCCTGCAATCAGCGTGCCAGCTGAAACACCGATGTTGTTATTGTTTTTCAGAAATGGTGCAGGGAACGGTTTAAAGGCCCTGTACAACGTTGGTAAAGGTCAAACGATGTCTACAGTTTGTATATTAAACCATGCATTGAACATTCCTACAGAGCAATACTGCGAAGGTTTGAGCTCAAATGGTAATCTGAGAAAGTCAGATATATGCACAAAAACCGTCACGGTTTACGCACCGTTCTGAAGTGTAAGGTTTATTGCTTGCCAGTAATAAACTATGTCGATGTTTGAGTGAAGATTTTTTCGAAAAGTACAGCATCCCAGACCGTAAGATTTCATTACGAGGATTCTATCATGACCGTCTACAAACTGTGTAAATTAGACGGAAATCTGTGGACATCGATGATTTCCCATCTTCCCAATGTTGTATTGGGCCTTTGATATACGTGAATGGTGATATTTTGGGACCAGTCTCGGAGCATTGTAATGCCTCTCAAAATGTTCGGTTTCAGTTAAGGCGACGTTTGAAGACTTTACCAATGCAACTCGTTTACGGCGTCTTGTGAAATGTCCCAGCGGCGTGCATGGCTCGACAAAATGTAATCATTTGTAATCGTGGCTTGACAAAAGTGTTGAGTTTACATTTCAGAATTTATTGAATGGACATCGATCACATGCGCTTTAATATGAATCGATCAATTCTAGTAGGGTTAACTTTAAGAGAATCCAGAGAAACAGAACGCTGAAATCAATAGTTTCTTAAATTGTAAAGCTTCAGACGGCCTGAGGCCTGACGCTTCGATCATAGAAGGACCTTTCTCAAAAGGCAGATTGCCACATTCTGCCTTTGGAAAGGTCCTGCTGGGATCAAAAACGTCAGGCCTTTCCAATAATCGTTTGGTTTTGAGCATTTGTGCCGGCATATAGGCCTATACAGGCGTGCAGCGCGACCAGTTGTTTGTATATGTTTGCGTGCATGATGCGGTGAAGCACTGGTTCGTTCGTGATGGCGACGTCACGGGAAGAGGCGTGCGTTTTTCGTCATACCAAGGTAGGTACGTATACTTGCTCATACTGTGAGCGGGTGCTTTCCCTGTTGACGCTTGTCCACCATGCACACTGCAGTGGGGCGCATCTGCGCTGTACACATAGCACATAATTCCGCTCATTTCTTTGTTCCATTGACGAACCTAAAAATATGCTCATTCCCTACGGGCCCAGATGTCCAGACAAATCAACCAAGTAATTTCATTAAGACTTAACAGACTAAAAAATAGTGACAACATTAAATCACCAAAACAAAATGATGATCAAGAGGGACAGACGAAGGATGATATTGCGCATTGTTACGCAAAGTAATCTAATTGTCTGTAAGCTCAACCATCTCTGTTCAAAGGCATTGGGACTAACCAGACTAAAAAAAATAGTGACAAAATTACACGAAAAACTGATAAAGAGTGATAGATGGAAGATGATATTACGCATTGTTACGCAAAGTAATCTAATGTTGTCTGTACCTCAAACACCTGCGCTCAAAGGCAGAATTCTGCCTTGAACAAAAAAACAACTTTCTTACTCGATGTTACCTTCAGAATCGGTATAGAGTGAAAGAAAGAAACAACACGAAGAAGCAGGAATCCAAACAGACATTGGTGTCGAGACCAACGAACGGACCGATGCGGAATGTTGATCAAAGAACTACGGGGAGAAGGCCTACCATTCAAAGACTCCCGGCATGCTCAGTATTGCTCGAAAAAGAAGAAGAAGAAGAAGAAGAAAAAAAGAACATGAATACAAAAAAAAATGATAACAAAAACTAACTAGAGTTCATGCCGTGTCGGCACGTCTTAATATGACTCCCTTCATTCGAAAGCTGACATTTAGATCATGTGGTCGAATGAGCAAGCTGGCAACGTCTAGTGGACAGTATCGTTCCGATGCTGCGGTCCGACATTCCGCAGACTGCAATCGTTCACAGTTGCCTCCATTACCGGTTTCCTCGCCGCTTAGGCTGCAGTTACCGCTAATGGGTATTCGACTATAATTGCCGGCACTCGATTTGTGTACTGTTGGCACAGCGTTAATAGTTAATCAAATGATGGGGACGTGGCTGCTCCCCCCCCCTCCCCTCTCTCTCTCTCTCTGTTGCGTCAACGATGGGGGGGGGGGCCTTGAACGGAGTGCTAACTCCCTGAGCACAGCCGTCGGAGCTAGCAGCACCCAATCATGTATACCAAAAAAAAAATGCCTTCAATGCGTTCCGTCTTTATATCCCCCATCGTACGAAATGACTTCTAGTGGAAAGAGTCTGTGTGCATTTTCCCCCTCAGTCTGAAACAGACTCAGAGATATACGGCAATAACCACGCGGGACCGGTTTGAGCTTTTCTTTCAGATGATATCTGAAGAAAACTAATCATCCGAACTCGACGCGCTGTAGAGAGAGACTTAGGCAGGGGGGGGGGGGGTAAGGGGGACCCGTAATTTGCACTCAAGTGAAGCAAATCCATCAGCACTTCTGGGGGGGGGAGGAGGGGGGGCGACCAATTTCCCTCCCCGTGAGGACCGGCTTTTTCTCTCGCACCACGGGTTCTGTAATTTCAGCTCCGAAGACAGAGAGAGAAAAAAAAACCCGAAATTGGTGTTGATTCATTAACTCCTCGGAGGCTTCAACGTTATTAACATGAGCAAGCAATGCGGCCATGTGTGAAGAGCATTGACATTTTGTTAGTGTCTTTTTATTCTCTCAGTCATTATTTTTTTTGGGGGGTGTCGGCGGGATTCATCCCTCAGCAGTAGCACATTCCATCGCGGGTGAATGACCTCGCGGACTGCCTGACCGCGGTCGAACGCTGGTTTCAAGGGGAGGTGGATCTCCTATTAGGCATGAAGGGAAAAAAAATAACACACCGTTCGATAACAACAACAGTCAATACAATAACCCTCCACGTTGCCCCGACCACAAGGCTGGATAGCGTTCAGTTTCACCAACTGGCCCGTCACAATGGAATTCACTCCGTTCTAGACTAGATTATCTTAATTTGGCATCTAGAAGAAAAAAAAACGACTGAATTTACAGCCATTCTTAAGCGCGTCGGTAAATTTGTAACTGATAATTGCATCGCTGCTGTTCATTATTTTGTATGCATGTACAGCTGTGTTATAGTGAATGATATGTGTGTATGTAGGTATGTGTGTTGCTACAGTATAAGTGTATTGCCAGTGCTGACACACAGGGAGGGGGGGGGGAGTGCTCGCTACTGTGTGCCGTAATTGCATTAGCAGAAGAAGAAAAAAACCAGAAGGCATAACAAGAGACAGCCGAGTCTGTGCTGGTTACCCCAGCACAACCCTCACTGCAGCTCTGCTATCGGCTTGATAGAACCATTTCAATATGGCGGACACACAATACGATACCATCTATTGACACACATATGTGAACCTTTCTCTATACAAAGAGCGTCCTTACTTAAAAAAAAAAATAGGATGCCTTACTGCAGCGTTCAAGAACTCCGAAAGCCGATACGCCTATCGCGGGACCGCCTTGATGAAAAAGGTAACCATGTATTCCTTCATGAATTACCTGGGATCGTTGACAGGCACACTGTGTTTAAAGGCCAATAGATCCGGAAGCAGCGACCATCGCTGCCGAATATAACGACCGTAGCATCGCGTTTAATCATTCAGACGTTACGAGCTGTAGGAAATTAGCCTTTGTGGTGATTCCCGTTGCCTCACCCTCTTCCTTCCTTCGCGGATAATACAGAAAGCCATCGGAAGCTGCTGCTCTCTGTCTGTCGACCCCGGATAGGCCTCCGTCGGCCATGCAAGATTCAGCATCCCTGCCGGAATCACAGAAACAGGAGTCGGCGCTCCCCGTTTAAAGATTCAGACTCCTCGTTTGGGAGTAAAAGCCTGAACGGCCGAACGGAGGAGTTAATAAGATTCGGGTCTAGTACGGAGATGGGTTTCTCTCACCGCCACATCGGATTGATGGAGTGTCCTTATCATGTTTTTTTAAGGGGGCAGACTGGCTAAAAGAAAACGCGAGGAGTGAGGAGAAAAGTGGCCTATAGTCATTAAAGGTAGGGTGCACCCCTTGCGAAGGTCAAAGACTCGCCTCCATACTTTGTCTTGTCATTAAAGGGATAGCCCAACATTGGTCGAGGTCAAAGAATAGGGTCCATACGCTGTCTGGTCCAACATATGCATGGAATAGCACACCTGTGAAAAATTCAGCTCAATCCGCCAACCGTGTCTCGAGAAAATGGTGAAAAACCGCTTCATATGTTTCGTGAAAATGCAGCATTCAACAAATTGCTCCGAAAAATCGTTTAGATCTTGGGAGTGATCTAAAAAATACAGCATTTTAGACAGAAATATTTCAGTGCGAGGTTTGTACTATAACCATCTTCAAACGAACATTTCTGTTTTTCGATCTTACCAATGTTGTGTAGGGGCTTTTAAAGGTAGGGTACATCATTTGCGAAGGTAAAAGATTCGCCTCCGTACTTTGTCAAAACTCAACTTATGCATAAAATAACACACCTCCGTTGGTTTCGGCTTAATCCGTCAACCGTGTCACGGCAGAGAACGCGGAAACGAAATCCAATCCATCTGAGACATAGAGGGCGGTATCTTTATAAAAGGAACTCTAGCTAATTCCTCCAACTTGGAATGTCCGGAAATTGGGCACTTTGAAAATGGTGCACACACCCTTGAAAGATACACGTACTATGATTATGGGGATCCAATCAAAAAACTGATGGAATCGGTGGGAAGGGAAATTCAAACTTGAGGATGTTATCTTCAATGTAATATGATTTTTTTTTGAGTGAAGTACGTTCTCCTCTATGCTCAAAATCTGCAGCTGTAGCCTAAAGATTCAATTCCATCGCACGATCTCGACCAGCCTAGTGGTCAAGTGGTCAAGACGTAGGAAACTATAATCGCGGGCTTGAACCACGCCTGAGCTGCCTTTATCTTTTTTTTCCTGTTTAATCAGGGTGATATCGAGCAATGCACTATTAAGCATGTCGTGCTGTTTATCCATTCCAATAGGGCAAACCCTCATCGAATGATATTTTGGCGACCAGCTTTCCTGCATTGCCCATGTACTTTGCTGTCGGATAAAAATTGCGTCTACCCTACCTATTCTTTTTTTGTTTACGTCAAACGTAGGATACTAAACCATTCCTATTTTGTTTTAGAGGAGAGGGAGAAAGGCAGACTATTAGGGAGAGTAGGCCAGTCAAAGGACATGTGTGTTTTTTGCAAGAATACATAGCTCCCTGGTGCCTCTGTGGTAGTTGCTTTAACGGACAGCTCTCTCTCTCTCAAGCAACCCCCCTCCGGCCAGATATGACTGGGCAAACTGTCTGCAAGCTCCACGGTTCACGGAGGCAGTGACGCGGGCCGGCGTGCTCGCATCAGCCGTGGCTCATTTCGCCCCCGTGCAAAATGCCAGACAAGCCCCGCGCCCTGGCCTTATGGGTCCCGAAACGCGTCTTCACCTCCGGTCACGCTATGAGACATATCCATATCCTCCCCTCCCTCCCCCGGTGAATATATAGCGCGATGCGTCGCCCGGTCCGATTGGGCGCGTAGACCCGCGGTCTGCCGCGTGCCGACCGCCCATTGGCGGGATTATCTGGGTCGAAAATTGGAGAAGACTGCATCCGGTATTGACTGACTCGCTTTCCGCTTCGCCCGTCATGGAGGGGGGGGGGGAGGAGGAGTGCAGAAGTCTGGCGAACTGTTCAAGTCAAACTCCCCGGAATTGCACGGACATTTGTAATAACACTAAAATAAACTGCCCCGGGGGCTGCCACGGCGCAGCACAAACACGTCCACCTTCGTTGCTTGTAAATCCGAGAACGTTGGACGCAGTGCTGGGTACATTCGAATGATTTTCTTAAATGTCTTTCATTATTCTTCTCCTCCTCCTCCCCTCCTCCTCCCCTCCTACCTCTCCTCCTCTTATTCCTCCTCCTCCTCCCCTCCAACTCCAATTCAACTCCTCCTCCTTCTTCTCCTCATTCTCCTCCTCCTTCTTTCTCCTTCTCCCCTCTTCCCTGCCTCCTCATTCTCCTCCTCAAAACTCCTCCCCATCTCCCCCATTCTTCTCCTCCTCCTCTTTCTCTTCCTTCTCCTTCTCCTCCTCCAACTCCTCCTCATCTTCCACCTTATCTTCGTCCTCTTTCGCTTCCTCTTCCTCTTCCTCCTCCTTCTCCAACTCCTCATTCTCCCCCTCGTCCACGTCCTCTTCCTCCTCCCCCTCCTCCTTCCTCTTCTTCATATTCTTCCTCCTCCCATTCTTGGAATTGGCAGGGACGCGGTATGTATTACGAGAGCAGGTATTCCTCGCATTATTGCTCGGTAAATCACCGCCGATAGTGGGACCGTGAAGGTAAGATATAGCGGGTGGGTTGTGCATTAGTAACGCCCAATATTCCCGGCTAGAGGTAGGGCCTACTCACGGCGACAGACACAAAAGGGGTTGACCTGCTAAGAGCGTCTGCACTTCATCGAAGGAGTGGGGGATGCCCAACCCGTCAAATGCACACACCAACTGACCTTTATATGAGACGCTTTCATCATCTTTTTTTCTTCTTCTTCTAAGATACTTCATTTCCTTCGTCTGCATCGGCACTGTGAGCGACAGCGGCGTATCTCACCTCCCGATCGGGGCATCCAGTGGTCTCGTATCTATCCAGCCAATTTAAAAGCCCGGGGGAGCCGGCCCTATCGCCAAACGCCGGGGCCGAGAGAGGTGGAGAGAGGTGGAGAGAGGTGGAGAGGGAGAGAGTGAAAGAGGAAGAGAGACAGAGAGAGAGAGAGAGAGAGAGAGAGAGAGAGAGGGAGAGAGAGAGAGAGAGAGAGACAGAGAGAGAGAGAGACAGAGAGAGAGAGAGGGGAGAGAGAGAAAGAGAGACAGGGGAGAGAGGAAGTGGGAGAGAGAGTGAAGGGAGATAGACACACAGACAAACACTTAGAGACCGAGGGCTGGAGAGAGCAAAGGAGGGAGGGAGAGAGAGAGGGGAGAGACAGACAGACATGCAGACAGACAGACAGAGGGATGGAGAGAGACAGCCACCCCAACACCCTCGTTCTCTCAAAGAAAAAAAAAGAAGAGTACCAGAATCGATCAGTAGTCTAACGGAGAGGCACAGGTGCAACCGTAATTGATAATGTGTCAAATCCTGAAAGGCCCGGACGGCAGGCGGGCAGATTGACACGTTTCGTTCTCTTTCTCTTTCATTTTCTTGTTCATCTTTTGAAATTCGATTGGCAGGGTGGCCGAGGAGAGAGGCGCCGGACATTATTAAATGAGAAAAGGAAAATTTAATTTGATCCTATCGCGCCCTTTAATTCGCAGTCATTTACGGACTTTGTATACAACACGTATCGGGTTTTAAACCGCCGACCCTACTCTCTCTATCTCTCTCTGCGAGCGGGTTTATTACGGACTGAGCTCCGACCGAACAAGGTAATCAAATCTGATATTTCCCGCGATGTAAATCATGGGGTTTCTTTCTGGTATATAGGTGAGGGAGGGGTTCGCCGGTGGTGCTGTTGTGGGGGGAACCTCCATTGGTCTCGCATTGTCCGTATTAAAGGGATAGCACAACATTGGTCAAAGAATAGCATCCATACGTTGCCTGAATCCAACATAGGCCTATGCATGGAATAGCACACCTGTGAAAATGTCAGCTCAATCCGCCAACCGAGTCTCGATGAAATAGTGAAAAACCGCTTCATTTGTTTCGCAAAAATGCAGCATTCAACGCCATAGTATTCCGAAAAAGAGTTAAGATCTCGGTGAGACGTAATCTATTTCTTTTACTCCCTCCTCCCAAAATACAACATTTTAAGCAGAAATATTTCAGTTCTACTATAACCATCTTCAAATTGTATAAGTTTCATGTAAATCTGTGAACATTTCTGTTTTGTTTCCAATCTTACCGATGTTGTGTAGGGGCTTTAAAGGCCCTATATACAACATCGTTAGAGGTCAAAAGATTGTCACACTTTGTGCGTTAAACCATTCAAAAAAAGAAAATAATGCGAAGGTTTTAGCTCAAATGGTAATCTGATAAGTATAAATGGGCAAAACAGCGTTACGGTTTTCGCACCGTTCTGAAGTGTAAGAAATAGTTTATAACTCGCGAGTAATAAACTATCTGTCGATGTTTGAGTGAAGATTTCCAAGGAAGTACAGCATCCCAGACCGTAAGATTTCAACACGAGGATTCCACCATGACCGTCTACAAACTGTGTGAATTAGAGGGAAATCTGTGGACATCGATGTTTACCGATTTTCCCAACGATGAAAGGGAAACATTCGGATGTGCCGTGCCTCCCAAAAGGCTTCAAGGTTCGACAGTCCGTGGGATATTCCTTGGTTAGCAAATTCCGCCTTCCATAGAGACCGATGTACCTAACACTGATCTCTGTTGGTTGAAGAATTCTCAACAGCGAGGGAATCGGCGACGCCAAATATACGGTCACATTAGCCAAGATGGATCGAGTCTTGGATCGAGTCTTGGATCGAGTCTTGGAGTCTCCCTGTATTTTGCGAGCGGGGCAGCCGGCAACTCGGTGTCGGCTGGCCCGTGTCGCTTGCCGTACGGAGTCCCCGATGTCCCGTTATACATAGGACCGCTGTACGGAGCCCACAACTCCCCCACACCCACCTCCCGATACCCTTTTGCAAGCATTCCATGGCCGCACTCATGTTTTTGTTTTTCCCCCGAGGTCGCGGACATTACCAAGAGCCCCGGCGATGACACACTGCCGCCTCTCTATCTGTCTGGTCTGTCTGTCTGTCCGTCTGTCCGCCTGCTGCATCTGTCCCTTCTCTTTATTTCTCTTTTTTTTTTACTGTTCCATCTTCCCTTCTCTGTACCCTCATTCTATTCTCTCTCTCTCCCTCACTCCACCCCTCTCTGTGCCCCTTTCTCTCCCCTCTCCCTCTCTTTCGCACGCCCTCACTCTATCCCTCTCTGTTCCCCCTTTCCCCTCTCTCACCCTCGCCCCTCTCTCTCTATCCCATATCTTCCTCTATCCTTCTCTTTCCCTCTCATCTTTCTTATTCCCCTATCTCTTCCCCTCCCCTCTCTCACTCCCACTCTCTCCCTCCTTTTCTCTCGTTCCCTCTCTCTCCCTTCCATTATCTTTTCTACTCCCTTTCCCTGCCTCTTCCTCCTCTTATCCACTCTCTCTTTACCTCTCGTTTCCCATCCGTATCCCCCTCTCCCCTCACTCTCTCCACTCTCTCCCTTTCCCCTCTTTCTCTCTCTCTCCCCACCTCTCTCCATACATGTATCCCTCTTCCCCTCATTATCCCCTCTTATCTCTCCCTTCCCCTCTCCATCCCTCTCTCCCGTCGCCTCTCTATTTCCCCCTGCCTCTCCCTCTCTGCCCTCTCTCTTACCCTCACGTTTCCCCCTCTCTCCCTTCTCCCTCTTTCCCCATCTTTCTCCCCCTCTCTCCCTTTCTCTCTACATTACACCCCTTCCTATCCATATCCCTTCCTCTCTCTCCCTCCCTGCAGTTCCTTCTCCTTTTCTCCATCTCTCTATCTCTGCATGGGACCCCGGATTTATTTAGGATCATCAACTCCGAATGTAGTAGACAGTCTTCAACAATTTACTTCCATCAACCCTCTGGGGAGAGAGCAGGGCTAACCCAAAAATAAAAAAGAGCTTAAAGGAAGAAGCCGAAATAATGGACCAGCGGAAGAAGTGAATGGAAGAATACACATTAGGTGGAACTACGCGTAATCCCCCGAAAGTGGAAAGTGATTCGCTTTAATGGGCAGTGCCTATGTGTAGCCACCATTCTGAAAAATAAAAAAAAAATCACTCGAACGACATAATCAACTCGGGAATCTTATGGAAGAGGGCAGCGAAATCAGGAGCTGTCGCCTCGCATCAGCGTCACGCATTATTTTGTGCCAAAGATGCGAATCCCGATTCTGTGTGTGAGTGAGCCTTTGCTCCTTATGAGTTGGTGCTTCCTTTTTGCCAGAAGGCCAACTTTAGCCATGCCGAAATTCGACGGTCCTGTCCCGCTGACAGAGATGCGACCAGTGTGGTGGTCCTCCTCCCCTCCTCCTCCCCTCCCGCAAGATAAAGAAAACGAAAGAGCTGACGTCATCGAACCACACCCCACCCTTCCACCCCGACCCCGTTTCCGTTGTCTTTCCGTGACTCAGCAATTGCTTCCGGGTCAGGATACAATACATACAAAATACATATCAACTCACTTCTTCCCGTTGGATTTGAATGGCATTATGCCTTACCGCTTTGCCCCTCACAGTTCTATTCTCGTATCAGCTAAAAACTATTCTTATATACATTTTTTGTCTTTATTTCCAAAAATAATGATAATAGGAGGACCCGACGTTTCGATCCTGGTAGAACCTTTCTCAGAGGCAGAATCCTTGTTTACTTTCTGTCTGTCATTTCGTGGTGCCACGCTTACCGTGACCTCTCTCCTTCAGGCCCTTTTTTGTGGGGGGCTTTATTATTTTTTTGGGGGGACGGGTGTCATTCGACAGTCGGCATTTCCATGCGTCCAGCTAGCCAGCCAGCCAGCCCCATGCAACTGAGCAGAGTCACCCCGTACAAACTTATGAGGAAATCTTCGCAATCAACAACGGCGATCGCAGGACGGAATATTGCAATAACTCTCACAACCTCCCCACTCTAAACACACAGCCGTCTGACGCATCCAACGAGGCCGCAGATAGATGGTTATCACAGAGGGAGCCCTGCGGTTGTTTTGACAAAACTCATCGTAGCTTACGATCAGTCGCGACACGATGAGCTACGGTCTTGTGGGCGCTTTTCCGATCTCGGCTTAGGCTTCGGCTCCGGCTTCGTCTTTGTTATCCAAACGATGAAAACACAGGTTGGCGTCCCTTGTTGAAGTTGAATCTTTTGATTCTTTCCAAAACCGAAGCCAAAGGCCTCCCGTTTTGACGCCTTTATACTTTAAAGGCCCAATACAACACTGGGAAGATCGGAAAACATCGATGTCCACAGATTTCCTTCTTATTTACACCAGTTTGTAGATGGTCAAGATAGAATCTTCATGTTGAAATATTACGGTCTGCGATCAATTATAGGAAGGTTTGCGGTGACACCATGTATAAGGTCTCTTAAAAAAGAGGTGTGGTTCTGAAAAGAACCCGAGTGGTAACTCCACGTTTCGACCAGTATGCTCTGGTCGACATCTCCTGGCCGTCATCTCCATAGTGGTCGAAACGTCGAGTTACCACTCAGGTTCTTTTCAGAACCACACCTCTTCTTTAAGAGACCCTATACACGCTGTCACCGCAAACCTTCCTATATTGATTCTCCCACCATGCAAAGCCTTCATTCTTATTTATGTCTGGGAAGCTGTACTTTTTGATAAATTTTCACTCAAACATCGACAAATAGTTTATTACGCTACAGATCGAACGGTGCGTAAAGCGTGACAATTTTTTTTTGCATTTGTCTACTTTCTCAGATTACTATTAATTGAGCTAAAACCTTCGCAGGATTGCCTTTTTGGAATGTTAAACTGTGGCAATCTTCTGACCTTTATCAATGTTATATAGGGCCTTTAAAACGGATGAAAGAACTAGAGACAAAGCCGGAGCCTGAGCCTAAGCCGGGTTTTTGAAAAGGGTCCATACGACCTATTACAACTTACGGTGGGTTGTGAGTCACGTTGCACCGTAAGCCTAAGTGAAATGCACCCCTGGTTCATTTTCGTATAGCCTACTCGGTCGTATATTAATTTTTGTCTTGGGGGTAGGGGTGATAGGTATATGTGTCTGTGTGGTACCAAGGTAACGTCACCCGTAGGGCCTATTCCGTTCCCGCCTCTGCCCTCAGTGGAGGATCTTACCGGCTGACTGCCAACGAGTGCCGCTGTAATGAAGCAAGGCCAAAAAGGGGGACGTTTTCTGCGAAGCCGCGCGATAAGAGACCGCTTCATCGCGCACCGGCACGCTGGAACAATGGCAGGAAGACCCCCCCCCATCCTCCTCCCTCCCTCGAGCTCCGCATCTATCAGATTCTGCGAAGAAGAAAAAAAGCCACACCCACAGGAAACCCGCTCAACCCCTCGACGATGACTTTGATTTCAAGAAATGAAAATCGGAGAGACGGATAAAACTCCCCCATGAGCGTGGAAAGAAAAAAAATCGAGCTAGGTAGAACAGAAGTCAAGGGCTGTTCGACACTCATGGCGTTCTGTTGATAACACTTCCCCTGACCACCTGAAGACCCCGGACTGTACTCTGGCAAGTTCACGGAGAAAGGAAGGGATGGGAAAGAAAAAAAACCGCACCAATTTTGATCACGGTCGTCTGGTTCAAACACGCTTAAAGGTCCCCAACCGATTTTTTTTTTTTTGGCAATTAGCTGCGATGACTTCCATGCGAAGCATCAGCCCACCTCTTCTCTCCCTCCCCACCTCCTCACTCCGTCCACCTGTCGCGCATGCGTACTAGGGCGCAAACTCCAAACAGGTAAAAATTGTCCACACTCGTGAACCGGTATACTGTGTCATTTCGTTTATATGTGACCCAGCACAACGACATGAGGAATATCCCACCAAAACACTTTTTGAGTAAACAACGCCTGAAGTTAAAGTATCTTCACAATTCGATTACAAATCAATGTTCTTTTTTTTTATATTTTTCGGACATTTTAAGTATTAGAGGATATTATATTTTGATATCATTTGAAAGTAATGGTATACTCTTTCACATCATTAGAATTTCTCAAAATCTCAAAAGTGGGGTTATTCTTCATTATGCCTTGCCGGGTCACATATGCTCTGTTTCATTTGCAGCTGGATTGAGAGAAACAAAGCAAGCGAGCTCTAGACTTCACACTTTTTTCACTCATGTATCTGGATAACGATTTTCGTTTTTCTCCTTTATCATCTGTACATCCTTGTTCATTTTTTTTGTGTCGGTCGGTAGGTTGAATGCGAGGTCTGCTCTGACGTCATCAGTAGCGCCGCTTACACCTCGGGCAAAAAAGGGGGGGTGGTTGGGGGTGGGGTGGGGAGGGGAACTGGGATGGGAGGGGGAGGGGGAGGGGGGCGTGTGCGCCTTCAAATTGGGCACGTAGCTCGGAGGGGTTCGTGTTCAAGGCTCCCCTCCTTTTAATCCGTCACTCGCCGGTCCATTGATCGCGACCCGAACCGCCCGCCCAAGTCGATGAAGAACACACTCGCTAGCCGCCATCTTACACACGCGCTTGGCTAGTATTTTTCTCTCTCTCTCCCTCCTCCCTCCACCTCTCTCTCTTTCTCCCTCTCTCTCTTCTCCCCGAAAGCCTCACGCGTTTGCCCAGCCCGAGGTGAAACGTTCCCGCTACGAACGTGCGCCACGCATTGCCGAGCCTCTGTGTACCAGAGGCGCTGGTCGCCTGAATATTAAGTCCAATCTTCCCTCTTCCCGCAATATCCCAGTTAAAAGAAACAGAAAAAAGTGCTGTTTCTCTACTCTCTCAAGACGACCGAATTATATACGCCGACACTATCGATACTACACGGAGAGATGTTATCGTGGAACACGCTACCGCATTGTATAACAGCTCTTTCGTAATTCCTGACTCTGTTTTACGGTAAAAAGCGGCCAAAAATACTAAAGCGATCATTTTAATATCCTCAGCGGTCAGGGTCGTGCAACCCTCCACGATTATAGAATCGATCCATGCGGTTGCAATTAGCAGCTTCGATTTTATGCTAATAGCATCGCATTGTGATTTAATCAAGTGACGGTCGTGTGCGTGCCATGCTGGACACGGAAAAAAAAGTGAACGTCCGATTTCCACATCATCACCGATCACGTGCAACACTTTAATGCCATCGTGAATTACACACAAGCAGTTTTTACACACCGCCAACTCTGCTTCTTCTTCTTCTTTTTTTCTTCTTTTTTTTACTGAGGACGATTTAAAACAACACCCTTGCAGGTTTTCCGCGCTCGGTGTCCGAAGAACGTGCCCCATCGACTCGACGTGTTGATGCTTGGCTCAGGAGGATTAAAGGTAAAACCTTGTCCAGGGCCCTCTGGATCTGACTATAACAAGCGACAGGCTCCAGACTTTGATGGGGGGTCTCCCCTTGTCTGTCTGTTTCCCTCCTCCTCTTCTACGTCTTCTTCTTCTTCTTCTTCTTCTCCTCCTTCTCCTTCTCCTTCTCCTTCTCCTTCTCCTTCTTCTTCTTGTATATTCATTATTTGTTTACTTTCATGTACTGTATGTTAATTCATATCAAATGGATTTGAAATAAAGTCTCCATTTGAACAGTCAAAGAAAGTCTCCTTCTCCTTCTTCTTCTTCTTCTCCATTCTCCTTCTCCTTCTCCTTCTTTCTCTCTCCTTCTCCTCATTCTTCTCCTCCTCCTTCTCCTTATCCTTCTCTCTCTCTCCTTCTCCTTCTCCTCCTCCTCCATTTTCTTCTTCTCCTTCTTCTTCTTCTTCCTCTTCTTCTTTCGTTTTCTCCTCCTCACCTTAGCGTAAAGGACTCCCCGGGAGTGTTTTCGACAAGGTAAAGGGTGTGTAATTCTCCTAAAAGCATCGGGCAGGCGAAACGCAACTCTCGCGGACGACGGGCAGGGTTTAACCGGAGCCGGACCACCGCCATGGGCTCCGGCAAGGCTAGGCTTACAGCTGATCGTCAAAGAAAACAGAAAGATAGAGGGAGAGAGAGAGACATGGAGAGAGGGAGAGGGAGAGGGAGAGAGTACGTGTTTTTGGAGGGGACGGACGGACGGGCCTTTGTGTCTGCCTCTGGCCTAGCGGAGAGCATCACCGTATCGGTCTCGTCCGACCCGATCCCATTGAGTGCTAATTGACATTTCAACAAAGTCACGCTGTGTACACGCACTCGATACATCATAATCTGGACGGGTCGCCCTCTGCATCTTACCCAGGCTGCAAACACATAACAGCACAAGACAGTGTGAGTGTAGAGAGTTGAGGTACGTTTCAACAGATTCATCGGTCGATTGAATCAGTAACATAGCGCAAACATTGTTCAGATTTGAATGTTCAATGCACGCACAGTGCAAACTGCTCACTGACTAAAACCACCCGAACGCGAAGCTCAAGACTGCATACAGGGTTCGTGATTCGTTCCTGGCAAGATCGGTGTTGTCTCTGGCAAATTTGAAATGTTGATTGACGAGGGGATCGAGAGGAGACCCCCCCCCCCCCCTCTCTCTCTCTCTCCCCATCTCCCACGGGAAAACGGCTATGAACTCGTATGGGAAATTACCTCTTCGCATGTTACGACCGGGGAAAATTCGACACAGATCTCTGGTGCCAAACCCATGCAGGATTCCAATTTTGAGATACTACCGTAGAACCGTTCATTCCAGCTCCGAGTTTGGCTTTAAATAGTGATTAGTGTGTACTCAAATGTGTGCAGTCCAAGGAGGGCTATTTCTTTTTCTTTTTTTTCTTTTTATTTGGGTTTTTGGGGGGCTGGTAGTCATGTCGGTTGGGAAATTGATCCATTAATCCTATCAGTTGGCTCCACCATGGGCTAAGATAGCCTACTGGGACGAGAGAGGGAGTCGTGTGGGAGAGGGAGAAAGAGACATCAGTGAACCGAACGACGGGTAGAAACGGAGATGCAAAGGGAGAGAGGGAGAGAGGAAGAGAGGGTGAGTGGGAGAGAGGGAGAGTGGGAGAGAGGGAGAGAGGGAGAGAGGGAGAGAGGGTGAGAGGGTGAGAGGGAGAGAGGGGAGGGAGGGAGAGAGGGTGAGAGGGAGAGGGGGAGATATGGAGAGTGGGAGAGAGGGAGAGAGGGTGAGAGGGAGAGAGGGTGAGAGGGTGAGAGGGAGAGAGGGAGAGAGGGAGAAAGGGAGAGAGGGGGAGAGGGAGTGAGGGAGAGAGGGAGAGAGGGAGAGAGGGAGAGAGGGAGAGAGGGAGAGAGGGAGAGAGGGAGAGAGGGAGAGAGGGAGAGAGGGAGAGAGGGAGAGAGGGAGAGAGGGAGAGAGGGTGAGAGGGTGAGAGGGAGAGAGGGAAAGAGGGGAGGGAGGGAGAGAGGGTGAGAGTGAGAGGGGGAGATATGGAGAGTGGGAGAGAGGGAGAGAGGATGAGAGGGAGAGAGGGAGAGAGGGTGAGAGGGAGAGATGGAGGGAGAGGGGCAGAGAGAGAGGGAGAGGGAGAGAGGGAGGGAGGGAGAGTGAGGGAGAGGGGAGAAAGAGAGAGAGCGGAAGAGATGGAGACTTAGAGAGGGAGAGAGGGGGAGAGGGGAGAGAGAGAGAAAGAGGAAGAGAGGGAGGGAGGGAGAGTGAGGGAGAGGGGAGAAAGAGATAGAGAGGACGGTAGAGATGGAGACTTAGAGAGGGAGAGAAGGAGAGACGGAGAGAGGGAGAAGGGAGAAAAGGAGAGAGGGATAGAGAGAGGGAGAGTGGACGAGGGAGAGTGGACGAGGGAGAGAGGGGAGAGAGAGAGGGAGGGAGAGATAGAGAGAGGGAGTCAGGGAGGCAGCGAGGGATAGAGGTAAAGAGGAGGAAAGTGAGAGGAGAGAGAAGAGAGAAGAGAGGAGAGTGAAGAGAAAGAGAAAGAGGAAGAGGACGAGAACGGGTGAGAAGAGCCTTCCAATGAGATCTCACTCATACATGGAGAGAAAAAAACCCACTTATTCTGTTCTCTCGGGGTTTCGGCCCCGTTTTGACCGCCAGCCAAACCGGCTATAATTGGCCGGCAACACGGCGGGCGACCAGAACGTGATTCTCACCTGAGCCGGGTGATTTCCGTCGCCCCGCAAAGCGCACTGATTAATGCCCCAATAACGGGAACGAGAAAACAGCACCGGAGCAGACACCGTTATCGAAACAGTATTGATGGGGGGGGAGGGAGAGAAGAGAAGAGAAGAGGAAAGCGAGTTCGATCAACCCGTGTATATACGTACCCATGCTGATTGTATATATAGGCCTACGGGGAGTGTTGTGCGTCGGGGCACGCGTGCTTTTGCCGCTCAAGAGAAATGTGCCCCCCAAAAAAAAAAAAATCAAAAAAAAAATCGAGAGCGACTGATACACGGATGCCACAAGAGACATGCATCTTAACGAGCTTCGATTGCATGGCAGGCACGGGCACCTCCAGGTTCCTTTCGGACGTTAGCGGAGACGCACACCGTTCTGGGTCTCGGTTACCGATTAAGTCCCCCCCCCCAGTGTAGACTATGGACACACGGCGTCCGAGTCTGAGGCCACTCTTATTAAGGTGAGGTGACGAGTCGGGAGTTAAGTTTGCCACAGCGCCCGCATCACGCACAAACTAATAGCCTCCCTTGTGCGACCATGAAAGGGGAGACGGGAACTCACACTTTTTTTCTGAAACTGTGGGCCTTTTCTTTCGCCATCAGGAGAGTGTGTCGAAGAGCAGTCGGCAGAATCGTTAGGAGCGATTTCGAATGGCCATGAATGGATGCTTCACTCATTCCTTTCTCGACCAAACTATAGTTTACGTTGCAGAGCGTCAGTACATTATACCAGAGATCTTAATTCAATTTCCCTGTCCAGTCTGACTTTCTTTGCCACGTTAATGATAACATCTAGACTGATTAAACGTAGGTTAAACCTTTCATCCGATGTTGATTGGATAATGTTCGTATATCAACCACACATGTTGTACTGAAGCTATTATAGCAGTTGCGGCCACATATTTTGTACACACAAACCGGGAGCCAAAGGGCATGTCCGTTATAGCCGAATGATCGGTATATCGGCGTTCGTTATAGCGACGTTCCACTGTACTGCAAATCAACCACACAATGTTATAACTTCTCTCAGATTTCAGACATTCCGAAATCAGTACCGCTTGCATGCTTACATCTATCAGAGATCACTGAGCGTACCGTTTTCTGTGGAATGGACACGTGGATGAATACTTCACTTAGGGTCTATTTCCCTGCCACCTTGATGGGGAAGGAGCGTGAAATCCCCCCACGCTCCTCAGCCTTGGGCGGCTCCCTCAGTCTCGGATTAATGGATACTACTTAGAGGCAGTCATCCCATTGCCGACTGTTTGACAGCGGTAATACGTAGGGGGTAATAATCAAAAATGCTATTCATCAAAACTGAAGGACAGAAGAATGTCTGAGTGGATCTGCTTCCTATAGAGTTTTTTTTGTCATTTGACAGTAAGAACTATGGTGGATACGTGCAGAACAAATAACCCATATTCAACTCTGTACCTGCAGAGGCAGAGACAGAGGCAAATGCAGAGGCAGAGACAGAGTCAGAGGCAGAGGCAGAGGCAGAGGCAGAGGCAGAGGCAGATGCATAGGCAGAAGCAGAGGCAGAGACAGAGGCAAGAGGCAGAGGCAGAGGCAGAGGCAGAGGCAGAGGCAGAGGCAGAGGCAGAGGCAGAGGCAGAGGCAGAGGCAGAGGCAGAGGCAGAGGCAGAGGCAGAGGCAGAGGCAGAGGCAGAGGCTGAGACAGAGGCAGAGGCAGAGGCAGAGGCAGGGGAAGAGGCAGAGGCAGGGGCAGAGGCAGAGGCAGAGGCAGAGGCAGAGGCAGAGGCAGAGGCAGAGGCAGAGGCAGAGGCAGAGGCAGAGGCAGAGGCAGAGGCAGAGGCAGAGGCAGAGGCAGAGGCAGAGGCAGAGGCAGAGGCAGAGGCAGAGGCAGAGGCAGAGGCAGAGGCAGAGGCAGAGGCAGAGGCAGAGGCAGAAATTAGAAATAAGATATTGGTATCGCAGAAGCATGCACCTTTAATATCGTACACTCTATAAATAGTACCGTATCAGAGTTTGGATTTCGAACAGCACACTCGAGTTGCAAACATTTTTTTTTGAAGGGGGGGGGGAAATAATGCGGAAACCTTCTCCAAACCCCCGAAGTGGAGGGCACTGATGATTCGTCCTGAAGTTGCAAAAGGCAAGACAATTACTCTAGCTAAATGAAAATAGGTCGCCTATTTAAATGCGGTTTATTACGGTATACGGAAAATCCATAATGGTCGTCGCTTCAGATAGCTTAACCGCAGTCCAGAACGGGCGGGAGAAATGCACGTACTCGTGACACGTTGGGATTTCGTTAATTATCCCCTTCAGAAATGCTGATCTAAAAACCGTGCCCACGTTCCTTACGGCCTTCCTCGTTCTTGTTCTGCTCTCGATCAGAACGACGTCCGGAATGAGTCCAGACCAATTTGAAGCGTCTTTCGTCTTTCCGGGAAGCAGGCGGTAACGTCTCCAACACGTGTCTGACGTGGCAGACGTGCAGACCGGCGCACGCCACTATACACCGGCCGAGCGAGCTAACGGATCGGATCTGAGACGCGGCGTCCACCGAACTTCAGTCCCGGCGAATGGACGAAGACCCCGGAGTCTTTGCAGGGAAAGGGAAGGAGGCGAAGCCCAGACCAGTCGTGCACGAATCTACCGTCAGCTCCCAGTCTGGTCTCGGACTTCAACTACTTTTCGAGTTCAAACTCAGAGCCGTTCAAATGAAGCATGTATCTCATCTAGCCGCGTTTTGGACCGAGCTTGAGCTTTTGAAGTCCGTTCTCATCCGGGACCCTATCAGTTAATCCTTTTATCAAAACGTTAGGAGGGCCTTTCTCAGAGGCAGGACCTTTAGGACCTTTCTCAAAGGACAGGTCTCAAAGGCAGGACCTTTCTCAAAGTTAGGACCTTTCTCAAAGTTAGGACCTTTCTCAAAGGCAGGACCTTTCTCAAAGGCAGGACCTTTCTCAAAGGTATGACCGTTCTCAAAGGCGGGGCCTTTCTCATAAGGCAGGACCTTTCTCAAAGGAGGGACCTTTCCCAAAGACAGGACTTTTCTCAAAGGCAGGGCCTTTCTCAAAGGCCTTTGAGAAAGGCCCTGCTAGGTTTGAAAGGTCGGCCATCATTCTTTTTGATTCCCTGTTTGGTCATTTTCGTTCTCGAAAACGAGAACCAAGTGTGTCCGCCTTGTCTCATTAATTGTGTCGATATGGGCGATTCACGAGTGCCCTCAAGTGTTTGCAAGGCGTTGGCCAATCACAATGCAGAATATATCGACCCAATGCACGTCTGGAGAGGGTCGACAAACTCTTGAGGGCGCACTATTGTGAACCACCATTATTGTATATAAAGTGGAGTTTATGACAATGGAAATGAAAATCGGCATTTTTGAACAAATAAACGAACTGAAAGCTGTCGGGGAAAGTTTTCACAATCTAATCAGGGTAGCCAAGAGAGTTTGACTGCACCGTGACTTGAAACCAAAGCCCTGATTTTTACACGTATTATTTTACCAGCGCTCGACCAACTGACCTTACCTTGTTTATATCGCAGAAGGATAGCACCCGAGACGTGACATCAAATTCCGGTTCAATCTGGCGTTCTTTCGCACCTGAATGAAAACAAAAACACCAATAACTACAATGTAAAAGCATAGGTTATTAAGTTAAACTTTTTTCGTTGATTTAATTATCAACTGATTTTTAAAAAAATGGCAAAGTAAGCTTTGACTGGACCGGGATAAGTCAACGTTTTATTTTTTTGCCATTTTTCAAAAATTTCCAGTCAGTTTTGCTTTTTATCTATTCGGCTCAATCATCAAGTCATCGTATATCAATCACCGATGCAGTTCTGCGGCACTACGGTGCGCAAACATTCATGATGAAGCTACTTGACTTCTCTTATGAATCAGACGTTCTAAAAACAGTGCTAATCACTTGCATGTCTCATGCATTAAAAGGCCCAATGCAACATTTGGAAGATCGGAAAACATCGATGTCCGCAGAATTCCTTCTAATTTACACAGTTTGTAGATGGTCATGATACAATCCTCATGTTGAAATCTTACGGTCTGAGATGCTGTACTTCCCTAGACATCTTCACTCAAACATCGACAAATAGTTTATTACTCGCAAGTCATAAACTATTTCTTATACAACAGAACGGTGGGTAAACCGTAAGGTTTTTTGTGCCTTTTTCGACTTTCTCAGATCACCATTTGAGCTAAAACCTTCGCAGAATTGCTTTTTTGAAATGTTTAATATTTTAACACACAAACTGTGGCAATCCTTTGACTTTTACCAATGTTGTATATAGGGCCTTTAGGATCATTGATCGTTTACTTTTATTCCGTTGTACATCTCAAGATAGCAAACGAGGGGGACGAGGAGGTGTTTCAGGGACTAAGGGATAAACTCTATCCCGTTCGATGGATTTTTGGACTTTTGGAGGCATTTACTTTTTAAGTAAGATTTTCAAGAGTGGGAAGTCAGTCTGTTGTCCAAGTCCCTATTCCATGGTCGATCGGGCCCAATACCAGGCTTAGGCTCAGGCTCCGGCTTTGTCTTTCTTTCTTTTGTCCGTTATAAAGTACAATTAAGGCTGGAAAGGGAGGCTTTTGGCTTCGTTTCGGAATGTAATACTGCGTTTTGATAAAAAGAAAGAATCTAAAGCATGAACTTCAACAAAGAACTCCAATCTGTGTTTTCAGCTTTCGGATAACAGAGACGAAGCCGGAGCCGAAGCCTAAGCCGGGCTTTGGAAAAGGCCCAAGACTTCAAGACCCGGGTGAAGGACAGACGACCAGGTGAAGCAACGGGCACATTTCGGAGCCACGGGGGACATCAACCCGACACATTTCCCTCCGCAGGGCAGCGCCGGCACAACCACCGAGCTCTTCGGATGATCGGAGACAAGGTTGTAGGAGGGGAGGAGGAGGGGAGATTGGGGGGGGGGGAGAAAGTCCCTTCCGTCTACGAGCCAAGGTGGTTGGGAGGAATCAAGGTGTGTAATGCAATAACGACGTGTGTACGCGTGTCACTACCATCATGCCGATGATGGAGTCATAGAGGGGAGTAGTGCTTTCACGCGCAGACACTCTTTTTATTTCGTTATGAGAATTCGCTCTTCGTAAGCCCTTTTCATCAGAGCGAGAGACGGTAGAGAGAGACGGTAGAGAGAGACGATAGAGAGAGAGAGACGCGGAGAGAGAGACAGGGTGCACCTGCTCTTAGAATTTCGTGGTCGCATCACCAGCAAATTTCACGCAAGACGTTACCCCCTACCCTATCCCCCCTTTTTTTGGAAGACATCATTGCTCTCTCTCTCCGCGAGAAAGGTGTTGATGAAAGTGGCTAGTGGCACAGCCTTATTGGCAGGAGTTGGACGAGATGACGGTCGTCACTGGTTCACGTTCGTCAGCGTTTTATTCGGACTCCCCATTTGAGTTGAACACTGGCCCGCCAAATAACAAACAAGTCGGTCGTTGGGTTTGAGGTTTGGATGCTGTTGTGCGGGGTGTGCGTTATTTTTTTTTTTATTGTTATCTTCAGACGTGATCGTTAAAAGAAATATTTCCCCGGGCGCTGGGGATGATTCACCGGCTCTTGATGGGATGTGGATCGGGACGACTGGTAATATCTTTCGGGCGAAGAGTTTGCTCTCCTGTCAAGCTTATAAAAATTCCCTGCCCTCCTAAAACGGTGATGTATTAATCAAGGGAGGTTAGCAGCCGTGGGGGTGTATGAGAAAGAGAGAGAGAGGGGCGGGAAAGTCTAAATTGGCTTAGAGTGTGGCTATGCCATCTGCTTGAATAATTAAAGTCAACTCCCAGGTGTTGTGGCCAAACGATTAGACTCTGTCACTTCAAGGGAGGAGAGGAGGAGAGGGAGACCGAATTCCTCCGCCGTGGCCTATGGGTTGGAGAAGGGGGAATAATTCTATCCCCATCTGGGCTCCCCTGCCAACAACAAAAACATATATTCATCTACCATGCCAACTATCTCGAGCCCTCGAAATCCTTTAGTCTCAATTTCGTGCCCCGGGCCAGAGATGGGGCGTGAGACGATGACTTTGTCGTATATACGCAGTCATTCCTTTCTGGGTCATCGTCACGTGTGAGAGCCGTGGCGTTTTACTTTCGAAGGCATCGAAAGATTAAAGCCATTTTCAGATATAGTGGGAGATGAGGAGAGAGGGAGAGGGAGTGAGGGAAACAGGGAGAGAGGGTGGGAGAGAGGGTGAGAGAGGGGGTGAGAGAGGGGGGAGAGGGAGAGAGGGAGAGAGGGAGAGAGGGAGAGAGGGAGAGAGGGAGAGAGGGAGAGAGGGAGAGAGGAAGAGAGGAAGAGAGGAAGAGAGGGAGAGAGGAAGAGAGGAAGAGAAAAAGAGAGGAAGAAAGGAAGAGAGGAAGAGAGGAAGAGAG
>OX465112.1:1456392-1461392 GCA_949987565.1 Luidia sarsii | reverse complement strand
GATTAAAAATGATAAATCACCCGCATCTGCTATGAGGAGTATACCGCCATCATTGCCGTCTGTGTAATGAGCTACCTATAATCAATTGATTTTTAAAGCTACTTTGAGAAAAAAAAAAGGCAAAGACAACTTTGACTGGAACGGGAATCGAACCTGAGACCTCTGACCTTTGAGTACCAACATTCACACCATGGGAGCCATCCAGCCCTTGGACGGTGGCTTACCGAATAGTCTATTAATTTTAGTCTCTATTGGTATGGGGGCTTCAGCCAGAAGCATGCAACCATTAACTGACGTATAGGCCTAACTGCGGGAATCAAGCCCCTGCTTTCATTATTAAAAGGGATAGCACAATGTTGGTCGAGGTCAAAGAATAGTATCCATATGTTGCCTGATCCAACCATGAATGAAATAGCACACCTGTGAAAAATCAGCTCAATCCGCCATTCGAGTATCGGGAAAATAGTGAAAAACCGCTTCATTTGTTTCGCGAAAATGCAACATTCAACAAATTAATACGAAAAAAATTACCCGTTTAGATCTATGGATTGAGACGTAAACCATTTCTTTACTCTTTTCTTTAAAAAAAATACAGCATTTTAGACAGAAATATTTTGAGGTTTCTACATCTTCAAACTGTCTAAGTTTCGTGTAAATCCGTGAACATTTCTGGTGTTTTGTTTCAATCTTACCAATGTTGTGTAGGGGCTTTAAGATGCAAACAACCAATTATATCGTAAACCCGGCTTTAGGGGGTTCGGGATCACATAAAGTGGATGCAGCTTTTGTTTTTCAATGTAAGACAAGCAAATACAGGAACAATTTACTAGGAACTTGGAAAAACTAAACTCAAAATTGTTAACGCGCCATTTCAACTGTTGTAGTGATCACTTGCAGCACGTGCGATACGTGCATGATCAATGCACTTCAAGGTAAAACCTTGTGAACTGTTGTGTTGCCTGCCAAACATCGATTGACGACCTGGAACTAAAATGCTGTTACACCTGCCAGGTAAATGGCATTGGCATGGCTTAGCAGCTGGTGCAGATTCAGAAATAATTATTGTATGGTCTTTCTCTTTTGGGAAAATAAAAGATAAGCAAAAATTGGTAAAATAAAAACCACAACGAATACCAGGGCAGTGAAACAATGATTTGAAATAGAAATGCTTCAAAATAATAATATAATACAAAAATACAAGAAACATAGACATATCAAAGGGAAACAGGATACAAGTAGGTTTTCATGTGATTTTTAAAGGACGAAATGGTGTCCAGCGATCTGATGTTGGTAGGTATAGTGTTCCAAACTTTCGGGGAAAAAACGGAATTCAGAACACGAGTAATAACCCTTTTCTGGTCAGTTCATGTAAAATTTATGAAATAACAAAAAAACCCACTGATTTATGATATTCTTCATTCGCCTCAGCAAAAGCCACACAATCATACAAGAAAAAACGGATACTGCAGTCATAGAAATTATGCAATTTTGTTTCTTACAAAAGCATAAAATAAACAAAGAAAATAGTTACAATAGATAGGTAGATGATACGATGCAAATAAATATGGGATTGAATTTTTTTTTATCAAAGTTAAGTGTTTCATACGAAATGAAAACAATAACCCCACAAATAGGCATGTTTGGCTTTTTTTTCTCCGCTGAGAAAATATCACCCACCTAAAGTGGTACGAGTCTATTGGGCCGTTTACGAAATGAAGGCTTAGGCTCGGACTTAGGCTTCGTCTCCGTTTGGCGAAACCTGAAAATCCAGGTTGTGGTTTGTTTCCGAATTTGAAGGTTTGTTACCTTGATAGGTACATGGTATTCCCCCAAGAAACTGGGGCCAAATGCTTGTTTTTAGATGCCTGTGATATTATAACGAGTAAGATCAATATGACCAAAGCCTAAGCCCGAGCCTAAGCCTTAATTTCGTAAACGGCTCCAAATAACCATGCGTAATGGAGCTAAGGAAAACGAGGCAGCTCATGGCGGCTGTGTCGCTAGGCATCACGGGAGTTGAGGGCGCACTACCAGTTGATCGAGAATTAAGCGAATGACATGATCGGGACTAGGGAGATATGCAACTCGTATGGTAATCTGGGTATAGGTGAAGGCAGTAGACAATGGTGTCAAAATGCTTATTCAAAAAATGCCAACATTAAAAAACGGCGTTTCAATTACGCCAGGACATTTTGACGAAAAGTCCTGCCTGGATCGAAACGTCGGGCCCTTTCTATTATTTTCCAGAAAGAAAAACAAAAAAACTGACCTGAAAGCAAAATCAAAACAACAAGAGCACAGATTGGATATCAAGATGCCCCGTTCGTCCGAGGTACCATTTACAAAAGGCAGGTTGCACCGATAATACCAATGATAATTGGTTAACGTAACTTTACCGTCTCCTATTACAAGGCGCACTGAATCACGGGTAGCCGGGGGAGTATGGTCATCCTGCGTGGGCAGTAGGGATCCCATTAATCATCTAATAACGGCATGTAGACGATCGAGTGTTTTTTTTTTTACTGATCCTTGACCACGACATTACCCACGGATGGGGTGAGCAATGTGAATTTTTTCCGATCCAAGGACAAACCACACAGAGAATAGCAAAGAATGAAGAGGAAAAAAATCCCCGCACTTAAATGCGTCCGCCGGGAATCTATATAATTACGCTCGTACACGAGGGAGAGAGAGAGAAAGAGAGAGAGAGGGAGAGAGAGAGAGAGATGAGGGTTGGGTGGGCACGGTATGAACTGTTACCTATAGCGGAATCGTTTGAAGTGGGAAGGTGATCCGCTCGCACCAGCTAATCGGCCTCTTCGCTAGGCCCGGCGATTAGACACCCCTCGTGGGAGCCACCTTTGCAACAATTGTAGATGAGGGGAGAGACAGAAACGGTGGATGAACTTGGATCCACCTTGTGACTCAGGTGTGGTGCTACACACGCGGGGGAGGTTTTCTAGCGTGGAGAGTGTCGAGATAAAACGCAGGGGGAGCCGGTTTTGCCACGGGTATAGGTTTGCAGCACACTATAAAATCCATCCAAGATGGCTCCGCAGAGCTGATTAACATAAAGTGTAGACCCCGAAACATTTATTTTTTTAATGAGGGGTCTTTAAGGTAAATTAACTGATGTATTGTAGAATATTTGAAGCTTAAGATAACCTGGGGGTTCACTATTTTTATTTCGTGTGTAAGTTGGAACGTATCTTGCTTTAAATATGACCCTATTTGACTGTGGATGTGGATGAGTCCATCCCAAAATCCTTTCAGAAATACGGCTTGGATGGCTACAAATTTTAGGGTTTTTTTTTCTGGGGGTAATGAGCAAAAAATATAAATGGCTAAGGACACCAAAAATGAACAGAAAATGAGAGATGAAGGTCCAATCTACACATTGACGTATAGCTACAAGACCTGGGAAACTTTTGGGTGCGGATTACTTGACTTTGAAAGCGAGTGTTTTAGTACAGTGTTCTATGGGAGCTAGATTGGGTGTTCTTTCACCATAGTTACCAGCTCTTCACTCAGTACTATACACCCGCTCACCAAAGATGTATGCACAAAGTAACACCAGAAATCTGTATTTTAATAACAACGCGAACATATCGGTCAAATCTAAAACACAAAGGTGCGGAAGACACCTATACTTAGGAGTCTTCTAATCCATACTGCTATTGCTAAAGGTCCTGCTATAGGATCGAAACGTCAGTCCCTCCCTTAAATTTTGATAACAATTATGTGCATTTCGGTCGTTTTAGTCAGTAAGCAGTTTCCGAAATGTTTGCATATTACTCTAGTCCAGTTTGCGTCTTTTGTTTAATTCCAGATCAGATTTGAAGGTTTGCTTGGTGGAAACACCAGGTACATGTAGGAGGTTTGCGGTGACACCACGTTTCGAATCTCAAAAGGAGGAGCATGGCTCTGTAAATAGCGGGTTACTCAACGTTTCGGGTAGAGTGTACTCTGCCCGTCGTCAGGA
Source organism: Luidia sarsii (assembly GCA_949987565.1). Classification (NCBI taxonomy): domain Eukaryota; kingdom Metazoa; phylum Echinodermata; class Asteroidea; order Paxillosida; family Luidiidae; genus Luidia; species Luidia sarsii. The sequence goes on along the minus strand of OX465112.1, from coordinate 1,457,410 downwards.
CGTGGTATCACCGCAGTCCTCATACTTTGGTCGATTCAGAAGGAGACGAAAAAGCCACCTGAAAATCTAGCGAAAAATGATGCTATGTCTTGAAAGAAACAGAGCCATACGAATGAATGAGAGCAAGAGCTTAAGCAAGATAAGGATTGAGTAATTTCCAGATATGATACAGCAGTACACTATACAGTGATACAAGACTAAGGGTCACAGTCCCCAGTAAGGGGCGATGACATCCTCCAACTCCATCCGTTCATTTTCAGCAAACATCCCGCCTATCTTATGCAAGTGATCTAACCCCACAAATTGCTTTCAGCAACTCCACGTCCGTTAACCCCCTTTCTGAATAGCCCAGAAGCGTGTCTGTAACCTAAACCGTATAACCCGTTCTATCTAAGCATGTATTGATATTAGACTCATTTCACGCTTGTTGTCTAATATTTTCGTACATTGTGTGCTGCATGAAGCGCTATGTAAATATTGCATTGCATAGTATACGGTATGCATACGAACTAAGACCGATATCCGTGTTGCATATCTGTCTATCACCTCTTTCGTCAATCTCACTCTCTTTCTCTCCTTTGTGAAGGGACGTAGATTTAGGTCACGCTGAAGCAGGGTCGAATAGGTATACATTTGATGCACTATCTAGCGTTCAATAAACTCCGGTCCCGTTGCTGCGCTGACAAACATGCCCCCGCGAACCATCTCGAGGCCGTACCGGGCACAAAGCCTTCTTTGTCGGCGGAGTTACCCCCTCCTCCCACTCCTCCTCTCTCTACAAGGAAGTCGCCAGTTTGTTGGAGACGTTCCAGTTGCTCGTGTCAGATAAGACGCCCCTTCCCCCTCCAACCCCTTCGGTATTTTTTGGCAAGCTTTTCAGATATTTGCATGTGGGGGGGGGGGAGGAACTGCACAGGCAGGGAGAAAACAAGAGAGAAAAGGGAAAAGGGAAAAACAGGTTTACGAACTAGAAAAAAGGGGGCGGTAAAATCCCCTCTAAACATTAGATAACAAAGCC
>OX465112.1:1282355-1456192 GCA_949987565.1 Luidia sarsii | reverse complement strand
CGAGTGATAAACCATTTATTACACTACAGAACGGTGCGAAAACCATGATGGTTTTTTTCCGTTTTTTATATTTTCTTAGATTACCATTTGAAGATAAAATCTACACAGGATTTCTTTGTTGGAATGTTTAATGGTTTAACGCACAAACTGTGGCAATCTTCTGACCTTTGTTGCATAGGCCTTTGATACAGTACAGCGATCGCAGAGGGCTATAAAACTCCCGAATTCACGAGAGGGGCTGTTCGTGCTATGCCCAAGAGCCACCCAGCCCGCGACTCAGCATTCTGAGACACCCCCCCCCCAAAAAAAAGCGAATGAAAGGCAGACGAGATTGAAGACAATCACCCGCCAGGCGATAACATCAACCACGCGCCGTAATAAGTTTTAGGAATTACGGCTTCTACGACGTATCAATAGGTTCCAATAAATTCACATCACCTTATCAAGTAATACGCGATGCGAACTTATTAACTCAGTTTGAATTTTCCGCGGCTCGCATGCACTGATAACCGCAGAACATTGAAATAGATCAATCGTGCCCGACCGAAAGTCATCAAGTAAACCGCAGATTAAAAATGATAAATCACCCGCATCTGCTATGAGGAGTATACCGCCATCATTGCCGTCTGTGTAATGAGCTACCTATAATCAATTGATTTTTAAAGCTACTTTGAGAAAAAAAAACGGCAAAGACAACTTTGACTGGAACGGGAATCGAACCTGAGACCTCTGACCTTTGAGTACCAACATTCACACCATGGGAGCCATCCAGCCCTTGGACGGTGGCTTACCGAAATAGTCTATTAATTTTAGTCTCTGTTGGTATGGGGGCTTCAGCCAGAAGCATGCAACCATTAACTGACGTATAGGCCTAACTGCGGGAATCAAGCCCCTGCTTTCATTATTAAAAGGGATAGCACAATGTTGGTCGAGGTCAAAGAATAGTATCCATATGTTGCCTGATCCAACACATGCGTGAAATAGCATACCTGTGAAAAAATCAGCTCAATCCGCCAATCGAGTATCGGGAAAATAGTGAAAAACCGCTTCATTTGTTTCGCGAAAATGCAGCATTCAACAAATTAATACGAAAAAAAATACCCGTTTAGATCTATGGATTGAGACGTAAACCATTTCTTTACTCTTTTCTAAAAGACAGAAATATTTTGAGGTTTCTACATCTTCAAACTGTATAAGTTTCATGTAAATCTGTGAACATTTCTGGGTTTTTTTTTCAATCTTACCAATGTTGTGTAGGGTCTTTAAGATGCAAACAACCAATTATATCGTAAACCTGGCTTCAGGGCGTTCGGGGATCACATAAAGTGGATGCAACTTTTGTTTCTCAATGTAAGACAAGCAAATACAGGAACAATTTACTAGGAACTTGGAAAAATAAACTCCAAATTGTTAACGCGCCATTTCAACTGTTGTAGTGATCACTTGCAGCACGTGCGATACGTGCATGATCAATGCACTTCAAGGTAAAACCTTGTGAACTGTTGTGTTGCCTGCCAAACATCGATTGACGACCTGGAACTAAAATGCTGTTACACCTGCCAGGTAAATGGCATTGGCATGGCTTAGCAGCTGGTGCAGATTCAGAAATAATTATTGTATGGTCTTTCTCTTTTGGGAAAATAAAAGATAAGCAAAAATGGGTAAAATAAAAACCACAACGAATACCAGGGCAGTAAAACAATGATTTGAAATAGAAATGCTTCAAAATAATAATATGATACAAAAATACAAGAAACATAGACATATCAAAGGGAAACAGGATACAAGTAGTTTTTCATGTGCTTTTTAAAGGACGAAATGGTGTCCAGCGATCTGATGTTGGTGGGTATAGTGTTCCAAACTTTCGGGGAAAAAAACGGAATTCAAAACACGGCAGTTTGAGTAATAACCCTTTTTTGGTCAGATCATGTAAAATTTATGAAATAACAAAAAAAAACACTGATTTATGATATTCTTCATTTGCCTCAGCAAAAGCCACACAATCATACAAGAAAAAACGGATACTGCAGTCATAGAAATTATGCGATTTTGTTTCTTACAAAAGAATAAAATAAACAAAGAAAATAGATACAATAGATAGGTAGATGATACGATGCAAATAATTATGAGATTGAAAAAAAATTCTCAAAGTTAAGTCGTTCATACGAAATGAAAACAATAACCCCACAAATAGGCATGTTTGAATTTTTTTTCTCCGCTGAGAAAATATCACCAACCTAAAGTGGTACGAGTCTACTGGGCCGTTTACGAAATGAAGGCTTAGGCTCGGACTTAGGCTTCGTCTCCGTTTGGCGAAACCTGAAAATCCAGGTTGTGGTTTGTTTCCGAATTTGAAGGTTTGTTACCTTGATAGGTACATGGTATTCCCCCAAGAAACTGGGGCCAAATGCTTGTTTTTAGATGCCTGTGATATTATAACGAGTAAGATCAATATGACCAAAGCCTAAGCCCGAGCCTAAGCCTTAATTTCGTAAACGGCTCCAAATAACCATGCGTAATGGAGCTAAGGAAAACGAAGCAGCTCATGGCGGCTGTGTCGCTAGGCATCACGGGAGTTGAGGGCGCACTACCAGTTGATCGAGAATTTAGCGAATGACATGATCGGGACCTGGGAGATATGCAACTCGTATGGTAATCTGGGTATAGGTGAAGGCAGTAGACAATGCTGTCAAAATGCTTATTCAAAAAATGCCAACATTAAAAAACGGCGTTTCAATTACGCCAGGACATTTTGACGAAAAGTCCTGCCTGGATCGAAACGTCGGGCCCTTTCTATTATTTTCCAGAAAGAAAAACAAAAAAAACTGACCTGAAAGCAAAATCAAAACAACAAGAGCACAGATTGGATATCAAGATGCCCGTCCGTCTGAGGTACCATTTACAAAAGGCAGGTTGCACCGATAATACCAATGATAATTGGTTGACAAGTTACCGTCTCCTATTACAAGGCGCACTGAATCACGGGTAGCCGGGGGAGTATGGTCATCCTGCGTGGGCAGTAGGGATCCCATTAATCATCTAATAACGGCATGTAGACGATCGAGTGTTTTTTTTTTTTTTTTTTTTTTTTTTACTGATCCTTGACCACGACATTACCCATGGATGGGATGAGCAATGTGAATTTTTCCGATCCAAGGACAAACCACACAGAGAATCGCAAAGAATGAAGAGGAAAAAAATCCCCGCACTTAAATGCGTCCGCCGGGAATCTATATAATTACGCTCGTACACGAGGGAGAGAGAGAGAAAGGGAGAGAGAGGGAGAGAGGGAGAGAGATGAGGGTTGGGTGGGCACGGTATGAACTGTTACCTATAGCGGAATCGTTTGAAGTGGGAAGGTGATCCGCTCGCACCAACTAATCGGCCTCTTCGCTAGGCCCGGCGATTAGACACCCCTCGTGGGAGCCACCTTTGCAACAATTGTAGACGAGAGGTGAGACAGAAACGGTGGATGAACTTGGATCCACCTTGTGACTCAGGTGTGGTGCTACACACGCGCGGGAGGTTTTCTAGCGTGGGGAGTGTCGAGATAAAACGCAGGGGGAGCCGGTTTTGCCACGGGTATAGGTTTGCAGCACACTATAAAATCCATCCAAGATGGCTCCGCAGAGCTGATTATCATAAAGTGTAGACCCCGAAACATTTATTTTTTTAATGAGGGGTCTTTAAGGTAAATTAACTGATGTATTGTAGAATAATTGAAGCTTAAGATCACCTGGGGGTTCACTATTTTTTATTTCGTGTGTAATTTGGAACGTATCGTGCTTTAAATATGACCCTATTTGACTGTGGATGTGGATGAGTCCATCCCAAAATCCTTTCAGAAATACGGCTTGGATGGCTACAAATTTTAGGGGTGTTTTTTTCTGGGGGTAATGAACAAAAAATCTAAATGGCTAATGACACCAAAAATGAACAGAAAATGAGAGATGAAGGTCCAATCTACAAATTGACGTATAGCTACAAGAGCTGGGAAACGTTTGGGTGCGGATTACTTGACTTTAAAAGCGAGTGTTTTAGTACAGTGTTCTATGGGAGCTAGATTGGGTGTTCTTTCACCACAGTTACGAGCTCTTCAATCAGTACTATACACGCGCTCACCAAAGATGTATGCACAAATTGACACCAGAAATCTGTATTTTAATAACAACGCGAACATATCGGTCAAATCTAAAACACAAAGGTGCGGAAGACACCTATACTTAGGAGTCTTCTAATCCATACTGCTATTGCTAAAGGTCCTGCTATAGGATCGAAACGTCAGTCCCTCCCTTAAATTTTGATAACAATTATGTGCATTTTGGTCGTTTTAGTCAGTAAGCAGTTTCCGAAATGTTTGCATATTACTCTAGTCCAGTTTGCGTCTTTTGTTTAATTCCAGATCAGATTTGAAGGTTTGCTTGGTGGAAACACCAGGTACATGTAGGAGGTTTGCGGTGACACCACGTTTCGAATCTCAAAAGGAGGAGCATGGCTCTGTAAATAGCGGGTTACTCAACGTTTCGGGTAGAGTGTACTCTGCCCGTCGTCAGGACGTGGTATCACCGCAGTCCTCCTACTTTTGTCGATTCAGAAGGAGACGAAAAAGCCACCTGAAAATCTAGCGGAAAATGATGCTATGTTTTGAAAGAAAGAGAGCCATACGAATGAATGAGAGCAAGAGCAAGATAAGGATTGAGTATTTTCCAGATATGATACAGCAGTACACTATACAGTGATACAAGACTAAGGGTCACAGTCCCCAGTAAGGGGCGATGACATCCTCCAACTCCATCCGTTCATTTTCAGCAAACATCCCGCCTATCTTATGCAAGTGATCTAACCCCACAAATTGCTTTCAGCAACCCCACGTCCGTTAACCCCCTTTCTGAATAGCCCAGAAGCGTGTCTGTAACCTAAACCGTATAACCCGTTCTATCTAAGCATGTATTGATATTAGACTCATTTCACGCTTGTTGTCTAATATTTTCGTACATTGTGTGCTGCATGAAGCGCTATGTAAATATTGCATTGCATACGGTATACATACGAACTAAGACCGATATCCGTGTTGCATATCTGTCTATCACCTCTTTCGTCAATCTCACTCTCTTTCTCTCCTTTGTGAAGGGACGTAGATTTAGGTCACGCTGAAGCAGGGACGAATGGGTATACATTTGATGCACTATCTAGCGTTCAATAAACTCCGGTCCCGTTGCTGCGCTGACAAACATGCCCCCGCGAACCATCTCGGGGCCGTACCGGGCACAAAGCCTTCTTTGTCGGCGGAGTTACCCCCTCCTCCGACTGCTCTATCGACAAGGAAGTCGCCAGTTTGTTGGAGACGTTCCAGTTGCTCGTGTCAGATAAGACGCCCCTTCCCCCTCTACCCCCTTCGGTATTTTTTGGCAAGCTTTTCAGATATTTGCATGTGGGGGGGGGGGAGGAACGGCACATGCAGGGAGAAAACAAGAGAGAAAAAGGGAAAAGGGAAAAACAGGTTTACGAACTAGAAAAAGGGGGGCGGTAAAAACCCCTCTAAACATTAGATAACAAAGCCATTCCTGTACGTTCTTTTCATTTTTTTAATTAAAACGACAATTGTTAAAGGCACGGTATCTGGCCAATGTACACCCTTGAGGGGACGAGCGAGCAACCCTTCCAGCGCGTAAGCCGAGCCTTCACGTCTTTCAACGACAAAACACTTCGCACTTCGCAGAAGGAATTTAATAGAACACCCTGTTTGCCCACGAGCCACAAATATATATATTTTTATCACCCTCAAGCTCCTTCCATCTAAATAAAAAGTCCGGTGAAGAAAACCCACTGAATATTTATGATTATGTAAATCGAGAGAGAACGTGTCTCTCTGTCTCCCTATTTCTTCCACCCTTTCTTCACCTCCCTCTCCATCCACCCCTTTCTCCCTCTCCCCTCTATCTCTCTCTCCTCTCATTCCCCTTTCTCTCCTCTCCTTCCCCTCTCTCTCCCTCTCTCTCTTTCCATCTCTTTCTCTCCCCCTCATTCCACCTCTCTCCCCTCCCTCTCTCTATACCTCTCTTTCTAACCCCTCTCTCTCCCTCCCTCTCTTTCTCCCCTCCCTCTCTCTCCCTCTTTTCCTACCTCCATGTATATATCGCTTTCTCCTCTCTCTATCAGCCATTCTCTCTCCTGCCCCCTCTCTCTCCTCCCACTCTCTCTCTCCTTCTCTCTGTCTCTCCTTCTCCCCTCCCTCTTTCCTTCTCTCTCTCACTCCCCCTCTATCTCTCCCCATCCCTCTCCCCGTCTCTCTCTTCCTCCCACTATATCTCCCTCCCCTCCTTCTCCCCCTCTACCTCCTTCCCTCTCTCTCCCTCCCCATCTCCCCGTCTCTCTCTCTCCCCTTATCTCTCCCTCCCCCTCCCTCTCCATATCAATCTCCCTCCCTCCCTCCCTCCCCCTCTCTCTACCTCCCCACCCTCTCCCCGTTTCTCTCTCTCCCTCCCCTCTCTCCCCTCCCCCATCTCTCTCCCTCCGTCTCCCTCTTTCTCTCTTTCTCTCCCCATCCCAACCAAGCAGCCCGAGTCTCCACGAACGCCTGCGATATGCAAACGAGAGGGAAGTGAGATTTTGTCAGTATGCAGTGTGGAAGGGTCTATGCCGCGCTCTAGTTTGGCGATCGGGGTTCGGGCGCGTGTGAGTTAACCCGCGTTTTGAGTCCTGCCCACTGGAGTGCGTAAAGAGTGCATTCGTAATTGATAGCGGAGTCTTTGACAAGCGGCGAGAAATTCCCCCACACCCCTCACCAACCCCCCTCCTCCCCCCCTCCTCCCCCCTCCCAGATAAATTGATTACGATGATTCAGTTGCAGTCAGCTTGACGCGCGTCAATCTACGAGGGGGGAAGCTCGCTGACCTATTTTCGCTTTCACAGCGATTCACGTCAACAACATAATTTAGGACGTCCGACGAGACAGAATATGACACGTCCAAAATGCTTGATGAAGACAGACACCTAATGGCTGCGGCTTAATGCCCTTCTCCTTGCCCTTCTCCCCCCACTCCCCAATCGACCTGCCCACCCCTTAAAGCTGACGTTTCCATGGCAATATCTTTACACGTCCGCCAATGATGATTGAGGAATACGCTTTCGTCCTTCACCGCTGTTTAGCAGTCACGCCCTGCAAGGGTGGCTAACACGAACACGCTAACACGACCCCTTCGTGACGGATTGACGCCGTGACCAGAGAGTTTGCACACACCCCTCCTCATAAAAAGAAGGAAAAACCGACTTTCTCGTATGGTCGAGCGCTCTCTTGTATTGGAGAGAAAAATTATTGACTTACGGGCCGAAACTTGATAGGTGGGATGGTGATGGGGGAGAATTTGTGAATGTGGGGAGACAGAGGGAGAGAGTGAGAGAGGGATGGAGAGAGAGAGAAACAGACAGACATACAGAGAGGGAGGGAGACAGCCAAACAGAGAGAGGAAGACAGGGACATAGAGAGGGAGATAGAGAGAGGGGAGGGAGAGAGGGGGCAGAGACAAAGACAGAGAGATGGGGGAGAGACAGACAGATGGGGAGGGAGTGTTGGAGAGAGGTAGAGAGACATACAGAGAGGTAGAGAGACATACAGAGAGAGGAGAGAGGGGGAGAGAGAGAGAGAGAAAGAGAGAGAGAGAGAGAGAGAAGAGATAGTTGGAGAGAGAGAGGGGGAGAGAGGGAGAGAGAGAGAGAGAGAGAGAGAGAGAGAGATAAAGAGAGAGAGAAGAGAGGTAGTTGGAGAGAAAGGCAGATAGAGAGTTAACCGAATCTCTTGGGTTCATGTATGCAGGTATTGTAGCAGTATAGGTGACGCAGTTTCGCTCAAATTAATGTCTGCCTCTTCGTCATTCCCTCGTCCCTTCTCTTCCATTTTCTCCTCCCCCTCTCCCGCGGTGAACTCCGAGCGAGTCTCTGTCAATAGGCCAGACTCCAAATCAGATTGACTGACCGATGAATGATGCAGGGAGGCGACGGGGAGTTTGCGGGTCGAACAAAAACAAAAAAAAAACCCTCGGTATCCCTTCCTCGCGGTCGGACACGAGCGAGAAAGACAGACGTGTATAGAAAGGGAGGGAAAAGAAAGAGAAGGATAAAGGGGGATTGGGAAGGGGGGAGAAGAGGAGGAGGAGGAGGGCTCGGGGAGGGGGAAGGGGTAGGGGGAGGGGAGACATTGGCAAGCGAAGGTGGTGGAGACCTCAGGTGTCGGAGGCAGCGCGTAATCACGCTGACACGACGGAGCGCCGGCCCGATGGAGGACGACGATAAGCTGACGACAGAGACGCACCGGTCAGACCCCTTCCCATTCTCGGACTTTACCACCCCCGCCTCCCGAGGGGAACGGGCTGATGGGAGGGAATGTAGCGCGGCGTGTGAGAGAATTGTCCTATCCTGCCATCCCCTCCCCTTTCTTCCAGGCTCGATGTTACCCGGTCTCTCCCCATTCCTTCCCTCTCCAATGATTTTCTTTCTCCCCTTTCTTCCTCTCCTCTCTTACGCTATCCCTTCTCTCCTTCTTTTCTGAGAAGCCTCTCTCCACTTACTTCCCTCTCTCCCCCTCCCTCCCCCCCCCTCCTCCATCTCTCTCACCTTCTCTCACCTCCCCGGTCTCTTATCTCCCCTTTCTCCATCTCTACTTCACACCCTCCCTCCCTCCCTCTCTTTCTCCCTCCCTCCCTTCTCTCTCCTTCCTACCTTCCCCTCATCTGTGCCTCCTTTCTTTCCTCTTTTCCTGCCTGCTTGCCTCTCTAGCTCTTTCCCTCCCTCCCTGTTTCCTTCCTCCCTTCTCTCCCACCCTCCCTCTCTGTCTCCTCCCATTCCACTTTCCCTGCCAGCCTGCCTCTCTCTTTCCCTCACTCCCTCCCTGATTCATCCCCTCCTCCTCTCCCTCCCTTGCTCTCTGCCTCCTTCCATAATTCCACTTTCCCTGCCTGCCTTGTTCCCTCTTTCCTCTTTCCCTCCCTGCTCCTCCCTTCCTCTCATCCCTCCTTCTCCCCCCTCCCTCGATGCCATTGCTCTCCGAATCCCCGCTCTTCACCCTCCTCCCCTCTCACGACAGGAGGGGGCTTGATGCGTCTCACCGCGGCCTTGCCAGGAGTCTATAATCGCTGCTCGTGGTAAACAAATAGCCAGGACGGACAGAAAAGGCCTGCCCCGAGAGAGATAAAGAGAGCGGGGAGGGAGGGAAGGAGAGAGAGAGAGAGAGCGAGAGAGAGAAAGAGAAAGAAAGAGAGAGATAAAGAGAGAGGGGAGGGAGGGAAGGAGAGAGAGAGAGAGAGAGAGAGGGAGAAAGAGAGGGGGGGGGGGGGAGAGAGAGAGGGGAGTGAGGGAGATGGAGGGAGAGAGAGAGAGAGGGAGTTAGGGATATGGAGGGAGAGAGAGGGGAGAGAGAGAGGGGGAGGGAGAGAGGGAGAGAGAGAGGGAGAGGGAGAGAGAGAGAGAGAGAGAGAAAGAGAGAGAGAGAGGGAGAGAGAGAGAGAGAGGGAGGGAGAGAGAGAGAGAGAGAAGAGATAGTTGGAGAGAGAGAGGGGGAGAGAGGGAGAGAGAGAAAGAGAGATAAAGAGAGAGAGAGAGAGAGAGAAGAGAGATAGTTAGGCAGATAGTTAGGCAGATAGAGAGTTAACCGAAACCGAGAGAGAGGGAGAGAAAGAGGGAGAGAGAGAGTGAGAGAGAGAGAGACAGACAGAGAGAGGGAGAGTGAGGGAGATGGAGGGAGAGGGAGAGAGAGAGAGAGAGAGAGAGAGACGGGGAGAGAGACATAGAGAGAGGGAGAGGGGAGAGGGGGAGAGAGAGAGAGCGACAGGTAGGGATGGAGTGGGAGGGAGAGAGAGGGGGAGATAAAGAGAGAGGGAAACACAGAAAGAAGGAGAAAGAGATCGAGGGAGGGGGGGGGAGAGGGAGAGAGAAAGAGAGGAAAACAGAAAGAGACATAGAGAGACAGACAGGTGTAGAGACAGAGAGGGAGAGGAGAGAACATGAGAGCGAGGGGAGAGAAAGGTGCGCTACACATCCGTTATTCTACCACAGAATCACCTCCAGCAATAGGCCGTCCTTATTTCCGACCGGCCGCCAACTCCCCGAACGAACAACAGCCTTGGTGTGTCTTTTTTCCCTACTCGCTCTACCTAAAAAAAAAAAAAAGATGACGGCCACGGGCGGAAAGAACTGCTAATCCGACAGGAAACTGGGCCGAGATACGGAAACACAATATTATTCTTGAATTAAAGTGGAGTGAATTAAACTACTTCTAATCATTCATATTGACAAAGTTACTCCTATTGCACACGCAGGTTCCAGTATTTGCCCATCATCAGAAAGAGTTCAGTGGGTTTTTTTTGGCGGTTTCTTTTAGAGCGACCGTGTTCGGCTCTCTTACGTCGAAATATCACAATGTCAATATCTGCAGCCTGAATTTATTATCCGCCGATGTGAGCCAGGGAGTGACGCCACTCCGAGACCCTCCGCAGGAATTGCTTCGCACGCAGCGGTTAAATCCTCGCATCGGGGAAGGTCTTCGGTGCCATAGTCGGAGACGTAGGCCCCACATTAGGGGCTTCGTCTCAGACTACACCACGGCGCCCGGGTTATCGCCAAACGTTGCAATCCGTCCCCCCGTAAAACGGACTGCACTAAGGCCTCTTATCAAACAGATCATCGGTTGGGTATCAGATGATTTGACCCGTCCGATGTCGTTTCCACCCGATAGCCATCGTGTATTTCTCACCCCAGAGTCCTGTACAATCGGCTTTCTACCGGGGGAAATTTTATCGGTCGGATGAATTCAACCGGCACTCAACCGATGATCTTTTTGACCTAAGCATCGCCCGTCAAACCGGCAAAAGATTGTCGTAGGAACTATAATGCTATGCACGGATTCGCCCATTGTCCGGGAGCCAGTATAGATAACCAACCTTTTCCATCTATCCACACAAGGCGACTGGATAATAATAGGCAGACAATTTGATAATACAAGATAATAGACAGACAAGGTCATTGCAGACTTAGTTTGCAGTGTCCGTGTAGCGTTTGACTAAATATAGCCGGTAGACGTTGGTTACCGTGTGACGCAGCGACCACAGCCGGGTATAATGGAAGCTAATTGTTGTAGACGTGGGGACGGAATGGACAGCGAGGGGCTCGATTTCACCTCATGATCAACAGTATCAACTCAACCTGCGATGGAAGTCCAATCGAGGCGGCGATAGGTCCCCTGAGGGCGCTGTAGCGCGTCGCACGCCCGCAACCGTCCCGGGAGTGACGTCGAGATACGTCAGAGGGACCGAACGATGTCTTGGGAGGATAGGGGAGGCGAATCCGGACCTATTATTCGCACGAATCGACAGCTCGGAGTCTAACCCCTGGCGTCAACCTTTTTTTAAACAAAAGGCTAAACAAACAAAGGAAAAACTGACTGGGAACTTTTTGAACAAATTGAAAGATTGGCAAAGCAAAAAAGATGAGACTTGAATGTTTTGTATAGTGGATATACAAACTGGAAAGTTTGCAGTGATGATGTTATGTCCAAAGGATTTTTCCGAAATTCGTCTGTAAATGTCGAAAATCAAGGATTTCAGGGGAGTGTTTGTGTACTGTTTTCATGAAAATGTAAAGTTCCTGCCTTTTTGAATGGCCGCTTTTCGAGGAGTTAGACTGGTGCTGCTATATTGTGTCTGGTGCCAAATGAACGAGCGAAGTCCCTTTGTACTATTTACAAGTCCATACGGAAATAAATTTGATATCATTCGAAAGCTAATGGTATACTCTTTCACATCATTTAGACAAAAAAATGGGGGTTATTCCTCATTATGCAGTGCCGGGTCACATATTTAGTTTTTCACTGTACCAAGTTACAGGCGTTACACAAGTTGCGGCTATCCAAACCATGTGGATCGTATAAATGCCTATACTACGCACAGTTGGCTCATGCAGGCGAAGCATTTTGGTTGGACGCACAGATAAGGCCGTTACAGTGCACGGTGCCACACCCATATGCACGGGCATGTCTCGATTCGCCCAGTCCGCCGGCTATTGTTCCTCAAACACGGGGAGCAGTTTGAAGAGACCCCGGCCCATCCAGCCACGCCGATAATGCAACATCTGCAACCAGATTTCTAAAGGCTCTAGAGAAACGACATCCAATTGCAGGCTGGAAACATTGAAAAAGGAAAACCACCCCAAGATCTACGCTCGTCGTAATGAACTCATGTAAACTGTAGGGCCTATGTTCTTTCTGCACAGAGGAGTTTTGGAAACGCTGGCTTATCTAGCGGCAACGGTAATGCAGTATCTGCAACAAGATGTTCAAAAGGCTCCCGGAAACGACACTCCATTGCTTGACACAAGAAATATAACATATACAAAATGATACGTTTTGTGTTTGTGATAATAATCTAGGCCCCTACTGTAAACTGTATAATCACTTCGTCATCGTATTGATGCGCAAACGGTGAGCTACGTGCTGAGCTAACTGCCACGAGATATTTTTTGCTCAGCAGATAGCTCTCGTGTGCGGCGGCCTTTACACCTTGATAGTTAAACATATCCCTATCTTGTATTCACTCCCCTCACGTCTCTTGTTCACCCTTTCTCTTTGATGTTTTCCCCTGCCACTACCTAATCCCAACCCTAACCCCTGCCTTTCCCTTCGATCTCACCCTCTATCAGCTATCCTCTGTCGTCCCTGTTACTCTTCCTATTTGTTGTGTCCCTGTCACTCTACCTTTGAGAAAGGTCCCGATAGAATCGACACATCAGGCAATCCTATTTTTTAAAGGGCCTATTCTCCTTCTGATCATTTAGTCAGTAAGCAGTTAACAAATTGCATCTATTACCGTAAATTTTACGTAAACGTCAATTCTTATACGTTTGTTCTTAAACTAAAAAACAATAACAACGATCAACAGTTTTAACAAGAGGCCAAGCGACGTCATCGCAATAATCGACTTCGTGCGAAATCGACTTTTGGCTTGGTGTGACACACATAGGTGACGACCTATGCACTCGAATAACCGAGGCGTTCGTGTATCGCTTCACGCAGGCGTTAAATCTACTCCGACATCTGCCCCTTTTGAAAAGCAAAGAAAACAGAAAAAAAATTAATACCCATCGCCCGAGCGAGCTCCGCCGGTGAGTTAATAATTAAAGTACGGACGACTGGTTCATTCAGGAATAATCCCCCCCCCCCGTCTTTCGGGTCTGAAGTTGGGGATGATCCCGCGAGCCAAACTGGGTGGAAAGACGCCGTTCTTCAGCGCAACGCAGCGTACCTTAGAATAGACCAGGGAGTTAACGGATCCGCATGCCCTATAGAAGCTTAGCGATGAATTCGCGCCATGCTGCACACAGACTGATCAAACTTGGAGGTTTTTTTTTTCATGCAGCAAAAAAAAATGACGAATTCAAAAAAAGAAAAAAAATGAGTAAGTCGTTCGCCCCGAAGTCTGCCTCTCCGAATACATTCTATTGGTGCCAAACAAATAAAGGAAGGAAATTGAAAGGAAAAGTTTTCATTTCTGTATAGATGAATATCTTGGTCTCTCCCCGACTGTTATAAGCATTCTAGTGTTGCACTATAGAGTCTGAAGGCACGGTGACGCACAACGTCTGATTATTTGAGCACTATACTTGGGGCCCTTTGTGTCCCTACACTCTGGATGACGTATCGGTGCGGGCTAGCTCTTGCGTATGCCGATCTTTCTCAGTCTCCTCCCTTCCCTCCCTTCCTCCCTCCCTCCCCCACCATCCCCCAATTCCGTGCGCTAATCGGGCACCGGCGAGGCGCTCCCGTCAATCCCGATTTGCCCAAAAAAATGCGCCAATGGAGTAACGCGGGAAAGCAACGGCGTGCCCAGAAAAACACATCAGTCAGAATCTCCTGCGCCAACAGAGAAGCCGTGCCAATTTGCTGCGGGCGCGCCGCCCGACTAAACTGTATTTTCTTCCCGCGTGCAACAGGGCGGTAGCTACGCGCGTGACACTTTTCCGTTATAGACGAAGAGTGTCTTCATTTCCTTCTTCTTCTCCTGCTCCTCCGCCTCCTCCTCCTCCTCCTCCACCTCCTCCTCCTTCTCCTTCTCCTTCTCCTTCTCCTCCTCCTCCTCCACCTCCTTCTTCTCCTCCTCCTCCTCCTCCTCCTGCCCCTCCTGCTCCTCCATCCTCCTCCTCCTCCTCCTTCTTCTCCTCCTCCTCCTCCACCTCCTCCCCCCCCCCTCCTCCTCCTCCTCCTCCTCCTCCTCCTCCTCCTCCTCCTCCCTCCCCCTCCACCTCCCCCCTCCTCCTCCTCCTCCTCCTCCTCCTCCTACTCCACTCCTCCACCTCCTACCCTTCCTCCAGGGCGGCAGCTACGCGCGTGACACTTTTCGGTTATAGACGAAGAGTGCCTTCATCTCCTTCTCCTCCTCCTCCTCCTCCTCCTCCTCCTCCTCCTCCTCCCCCTCCCCCTCCTCCACCTCCTCCTCCTCCTCCCCCTTCTCCTCCTCCTCCTCCCCCTCATCCTCCTCCTCCTTCACCTTCTGCTTGTTTGTTGCAAAGCACCGCCAGGCACTCGATTTGCTCTTGACTATGTCACGGTCAGCAAGCACGTTCACGGACACGCGTTCGAAGAGCCACCATTGATTCAAGGCGCCTACACAGTGGTATTCGCTGCCGGCAGAGGAGGAGGTATCTCGCGCTGTAAACAACGTTTTAGGCAGGAATAGTTTGGCGCCCAAATCGTTTGCACTTGACACTTGGTCTGATTTTATCGGAAATGTTTAGAGTTTGGGATTCGTTTTGACCAGCAAAAACCAACAGTTTGTCTTTTATCTGTTGTCCGCTACTGTTACTAGGTGATGCTTTGACAAGCAAATGAAAGACTGACCAGGAAAATATTGGAGAAATGGCGAAGGAAACTTTGACCGTACTGGGACTTGAACCCGAGACGTCTGGTTTTGTGTACAAACGCTCACATATACCATTTGAGCTATCCAGCCCTTAGATGGCGGTCTTTCCAAAATAGCCATCTAGTCTTTGCCGGGGTGGGGGCGACAATCAGAAGCATTAAACTGTCGCATATCTCCAGGGATCACGCCTGCGCTTTCATTCAGATGCAAACAACCATTTGTCAATTTGTAAACCTGGCTATTCTAGCAGGAGCCACTAGTTATCACCAGCATTTGTAAAGAGCAGTTAGTACCCGTGAGTATTATGATCAATTCATTTCCGAATCACTTAATTTTCCAGGTATATACTGACAAAGCGTTTATGTTTTCTAGTGCTACAGAAATATGATCCTTATAAAAAGGACAGTCGACTAAGCACAGACATAATAGCTTTTGTGATGATTTTTTTCTTCAGACGACACAACTATATAGCTGAGCTGATTTTGTGCACAACACAAAGGAGTACAGGAAACGAAGGGGGGGGGGGGGATGAAATTCACCTCATCTTGAAACAGCTTTTCATATCTCGATCCTTCAGCGCATAATAGACAACTTAAAGTGAAATACACAAATGTTGCAAACTGCTTACTGACTAAAATTACCGAAATGCTAATCTCAAAATTTAGTGCGCCTGACGTTTCGATCCTAGCAGGACCTATCTCTGCCTTTGAGAAAGGTCCTGCTAGGATCGAAACGTCAGGCCCACTAAATAGACAAAGCTCTTAGACAAATTGGCATGAATTAACTGATTAATTCTTCCAATTAAGTCTAGCCCACAGTACAAGGGTCACGTTCGACCTATATTCCCCTTTCTTCTTTTTTTTCCATAAGAGAATAATGATATGCCCAGCACACAGCATCCAACACGCATGAATCAGATCTGTCCCCTCAAAATGAACCACCCCCAAACCAAAAAAATCCCCCAAAACGTATCAAATTACCCCAAGCGCTGACTGTTGGCATTCCACGCAGGCATTGGGCCTTTAAGAGAAACGAACTATTTTTATAACGTGGATTAAAAAACAATTGAAACAACAACACGTTATTAATCGTGTACTCGATGAACGCGCTCATTGGGCGAGCGATACTTCAACAGTGTCCCTTTACACGCGTATCGGACGGTTGAAGGGGGCCCTGCAAACGCCTGAATTATGACACGAGTACAGCCACCCTTCGTTTCCATGGCACCGCCGAAGGTAAAGAAAATAATTCCCGCGAGGTCCCGTCCCACCTACCTCTTTCTCACTCAACCCCCCCCCCCCCCGCCGTCTTTCGTTCTGGTTCTAAATATAGCCCCGACGTAATGAGTGACGTGGGTGGCCCCCTTGATCCGGACCATAATCCGATACGAATTTTGCTCGGGATAATTCAAGCGCGCGGGGCATATTTTCCTGGGCCGCGGCAGGCCGGCACGCGGTATCGCGTTACACGCTCTCGCAATTTTTTTGGGGCCCCTTCCTTTCCCGCAAAAAGCCACTTTTTATTACCTTAGACTTCTCGGAGTAAAAAAAAAAAAGGAGGCCATAAACTCTATAGCTAAAGAAAAAAGAAGACGTAAAGGTGAGGGAACTTGCGTGAGGGAAGTAGTGACGGGCTGAAGAAATTTGCATATGAAGCGGCAGGAAAGCTTCATTAAAGGAATATTTTCGTACGAATTGGTTTACAGATATAATTATGATGTTTTGCGTCGAGGAGAACGCAATTCAATGGATGTGTTTAAAATGTAATACGCAGTTATTTAACAGCTTCTAGTCAAGTGAAAGTTTTTCAACATGCTTAATAGCCAAAACAAATGCAATCCCAAATTATTAGAGGGTTGAGCTTTCACAAAGGGTATCGGTAAAGATTGAAAAGTCTGGCACTCTGGTTTTCTTCAGAAAACACTAAAATAACGATAACCAATGCTGTGTTCTGATGTCTCCCTTATGGAAGGTGGTACAGAGCTGTTAAGGCCAAGACTAACAGAGAAACGTAAGCCTTCTTCCCAAGTGCCGTGCCGAAAAACTCAGTGAATTTTTTGTACGCTTTTTACATTATTCATTATCTTTGTATGTACTTTATTACATACTTCTATTCTTGTTTATCAGCTATGTTTTTACATAGTTGTTGGTGTTTATTAGCAGAGCACGGTCCAATGTATTTGCACCATGTATGTTATTTTGTTATAATTATGTGTCGCGAATAATGAATTCGTATGTCTTTCTTGTACCATTTCTTGTCTTGTTTACCCTATGCCTAGATGTTGCCAACTTGTTTATACTTAGTTATCGATTATATTTCTGCATTGATAATCTTATATCTTATCACATTCTTGTATTGTTAAATAAGACTTAAGGCTTTGCATGGTAGGTTAATCAATATAGGAAGGTTTGCGGTGACACCATGTTTAAAGTCTCTTAAAGGAGAGGTGTGGTTCTGAAAAGAACCTGAGTGGTAATCCGACGTTTCGACCAGTATGCTCTGGCCGTCCATTCTCCTGATGACGGCCAGAGCATACTGGTCGAAACGTCGAGTTACCACTCAGGTTCTTTTCAGAACCACACCTCTTCTTTAAGAGACCTTTAACATGGTGTCACCGCAAACCTTCCCATAATTATTCTTGTATTATATTGTATTCAATTGCAGTGTATTATTGTAAACCAGTAAACGCAGCATTGTATGATACAATGATGTTATGGTATGTTTGTATGTACCTAAAAATAAGAATCTATAGTATAATTCATTTTTTTTATTGATGAAACTATATTCTGCCTTTTGAGAGAGGTCCTGCATGAGACCGTCACGGTAACGTCAGACCACATTGGTCTCTGACACGAGATATTTCTCCCATAATTGCCGCTTATTTATCCGGCCATGCGCAGCATGTAATCGGGTGTCCATTTCGGCATGCTTGATACTTTCCCCGAGAACGAGAGTCGTGGTGATGACGGTTCAGCCCTTTGCCGAAAGCCAGCCATGATGTTGTTGACAGAAAAAAAAAACTCAGCCGTTCCACGGGATATAAAAAGATCGCCCGCCCTCGTTCGCAGGCTTCCCCCTCCCTCCCTCCCTCCCTCCCTCCCTCCCTCCCCGTCGAAGTCGGGTGGCAATTTATCTCGGCCCGTATTGTTCCCTGCAAAGAAATACAGAAAGACGTTGCTCGTGCCAACTCCGTCCGCTCGGACAAAGCCGAAGAGAATAGCCGTTGGGCGCGCGTGTACGACTCACTATCTGAACGCCAGTGGGCATGCGCCCAAAAGAGGGGGGAAAAAACGTCAGATTCAAAGCCTCATTGAACAATGTCGTTCCATTTCGTCTCATAGGTCCCTATCCATATTCTGTTGATATTGAATGGCTATTCATGTATTTTATTTTAGTCTTAACGGGCCTAATTGTATCGAAGAGGCCCCAGCGTTAACGACACACGAGACAGGCTCTTCATTCCGGAATGCCGTACCCCCGCGCTAGGCCATCGTTATCGACGAAAGTGGGCAAATAGCCGAGCGCTCAAATTTGATATTATTTGCGCAGGGCCGAGAAACGTCTCAGTTATTAAAAGGCATGT
This sequence comes from Luidia sarsii, assembly GCA_949987565.1. Lineage (NCBI taxonomy): Eukaryota > Metazoa > Echinodermata > Asteroidea > Paxillosida > Luidiidae > Luidia > Luidia sarsii. Next base: position 1,437,709 of record OX465112.1, on the reverse strand, counting down.
ACAGCCACCGATAACGCACTGCGTTGACTGTTATGGGAAGCCCCGTGTTGGTATTGCTTCCGTGCACGAGCACATAAACCACGGTTTAATGGATTTGATGAGGCATCGGCTCATGTACGGCTCAAATGTCTTGAGCATCTATATGGACAGGGGAGCAGAAAAGGAAGATGAAGTGATAGAAAGAGACGGTGAGAAAGTGAGTCAGGGGAAGGGAAGGGAGATACACAGAGATGGAGAGCGAGACAGGGAGAGAAATGCACACGGGGCTATAAAGAGAAACATAAAGAGACAGGGAAAGAGACAGAGAGGAGAGGGGAAGAGAGAGAGACAGGGAGAGACAGAGAAACAGAGATAGAGGGAGAGAGAGGAAAATTAGGTGAGAGACTTGGGAAGAGAGCGAGGAGGGAAGTGAATGGGGGAGGGAGTTAGAGGGGGAAGGAGACAGGGGGAGAGGTAGAGAGAAAGAAAATGCGAGAAAGAGGGGAGGGGAGAGAGTGGAAGAGGGAGGGAGGTAGAGAGAACGAGAGAGAGGGGGAGGGAGGGAGAGAGAGAAGTGAGAGAGTAGGGAATAAGAGAGAAGATGGTGAAGAAGAAGAGGGGACGACCTGATGTACATAGAGCTCAGTAAAGGATTAAGAAATCCTATCGGGATAAATTAATCCAAACTCCCGAGCTGGCAAGATGCAAATTCCTTCTCCCACACTACCTCCCTGCCTCTCTGCCTCCCTGCCTCATTGACTCCCAGCCTCCCACCCAGCCTCCCTCTCCCTTCCTCCCTGCCTATCTGCCTCTCTGCCTCCCTCCCTCCCTGCCTCCCTGCCTCCCTCCCTCCTTCCCTACCTCCCTCCCTGCCTCCCTCCCTGCCTCCCTGACTCTCTGCCCCTCTGCCTACCTCCCTCCCTCTCTTTCTTTCTGGACTCATTCTGCCCTAGGTGTCACGCACGAGCTACTGTAGCCCGAAATGCGCCCTCAAGCCACCGCGACCGAAACAATATTTGGGTTATACGATGACGGATAAGGAGTGTTTGAAGTCCCGCTGGGCCCTTGTGGAAACAATCGTACGACAACACGGTGACGTGTCCCCCCCGTCTCCAAACCCGAGTCACTCACTGAGCCCACGCTCTCCCACTCCCCCGCCATCACGATCCGATGAGACAAAAAGCGGAAATTTAAAAGTCTAAAATTTCAAACCAAATATCCGCGAAAAAAGGCGGACAACCCGTAAAACCGTCCAAGCCAGCGATGGTGAGTGTAAAACCGATGACGGCCTAGTTTTGTTTTTTGTTCGAGAGGGCCACAAAATAACTTGGCATTAATAAGGCTCGTACCTTCCCTTGGCTTGTCCAAACATTGGATGTGACTGACAGAATGTCGGCCGGTACTGGTCGTCACTCTTCTTTCCTTTGCTTGTCGGGTCCCCAAACGCTCGCAGATATTTTAAATAAATAAAAAACAACTACAGAGCAATGGAATACTGCAATCAAATTAAGTTCAACTCGATGAACGTTGGACCATTGCAATTTTTAGCACTACAAAATGAAATAGCGGGAATGTTACTTGATACTGACTTCAAGAGTTTGAACCCCCCAAAATACAGATGACGTTTATTATTTTGAAATACGGCTGCAGAATGCAATAAGGTGCAACATTGTGCTTTCCATAACCTAAATGAACGTTTGTTTCCCAGCCAGATAAATTTAGTGCAGACCGATTTAACTTCGTTTGGATTGAATCAAACAAGTGCAGAAAAAAAACCCACATGACTGGGCACTTTTGAACATTTTTGGAGGAAAACAAGTGAAAAGAAACTTTGACTTGACCGGGGACTTGAATACGGCACCAACTACATAGTCAACTAGACTTTGCCGAGTTGGGGGCGCTGGTCAAAACTATTTAAAGTGCGCATCTAACAGGTCAACAGTAAACCAAGGGTTTGCCCTGCTCGACGTAATAAGCACTGGATACCTAGTGCTTTGCCCGTTGCCTGATGAAAGCATTTCTGCCAGCTCGGGAGGGATTCGAACCGTCGACTCTTGCTTTCTAGTGCAGACGTCTTAACCACTTGACCACCGAGCTGGTCGAGGTCGTGTGGCGGATTCGAATACTGTATAGCGGCGGGTACAGCGTTGCATCATATTCGTAGATGATGTTTGCGTCGAGAAGCATGTAATTAGATTAAGGGTTTGCCCCGCTTCAAGTTACAAGCACTGAGCGCCCAGTGCTTTGCCCGATGCAAGATGAACACATTCCAGGCATTTCGGGCGGGATCAGATCATTGGTGTCAGAAAATAAGTGAAAGCATTTTAAAGTGAGTTTTTAACGACCTTGAATCAGCCCTATCGTTTCCGGTCCTGTTAGAAAGCATCGCATGGCGTTAATTATTATGAGTGGAAAAACTTGGCAATGGTACGCGCACCATAGTCGAGTTGGTATCGGAGACATTGGGGGCGTCGTAAGGCCTCTTGTCAAAAAGATCATCGGTTGGGTATCAGATGATTTGACCCGTCCGATGTCGTTCACACCGGATAGCCATCTTTTTTTTTTTCACCCCAGAGTCCAGTACAATCGGATTTCTACCGGGGGAAATTGTATCATCGGTCGGATGAATTCAACCGGCACTCAACCGATGATCTTTTTGACAAGAGACCTAACTCAACTTACGATGGACAACCCGTAAGTTTTAACAAGGTAAACTTGATTCTACGCAACAATCTTCATCTTGAGACAGATCTGAAGGTAGGGCGACTTTGGTGAAAACAACCACTTGTCTTGTCATCTTCCGCATGCACGGCGACCATGACGGCCGTCGAAATGGAAGCACCCCGGCTGCGTGATGAATGTAAGCGGAGATTAATTTTGCGACGGCAATGCGGCAGACACGGTTCGGCCCTCGCACGGAGCTTGTAATAAAGCGCAATCTAGACCCAGACACCCTTTTCCAGATTATTATTATTCCGCGCTCGGCGGAGATTGTCTCCGACAACGTGGAATTCATCCAGATTTTGTTTTTGTTTTATACACCGAAAGGTTAATTGTTTAAGCAGTCGCTGAATTTCACAGGGAGGAGGAGGAGGGGAGGGGGGGGTGGGGCTTGTGTCTTAGTCCTCGGCGTAGTAGCTCGTCTGGAAGAGATGATCAGTGCGATGATGGGACAGGGAGGAGAGGGGAGGGGGGAGGAGGGTCTGGGTAGCCGCCGTATGAGAGGCCGCCTTATATTCCTCGGGTGATTGGCTGGGGATTAATCAATTTACGTCGACCGGGGCTGAGATTGTTAAGAGGTGCCGCGGGTTCAGGAGGCTAAATACCTCGGAGCGAGCGAACTCGAGTATGGTGTCAAGAGAGGCGCTCAAATTGAAAGAAGAAAGGGAAAGAGAGAGAGAGAGAGGGGGAAGAAATCGGTTCAGCGGTCCAGACCTATCGGACTCAGTCACTTGAGGACAACTTCTCACGAAACCCTCGACTCTTGGGAGGAAATAGAAGGTGGAGAGGGATGTCGAAAACACTTCAGCGAGCGGGTGACGAAAATAAGCGACGTAAATCGATTTGATTCCCGGCATTTCAGCGCCGTGACGTTCGCTGTTATTGTTGTTAGCCCGGTTGAAATAATCCCCCGTAATCCGACGTTAATGTTGCTTCCAGACGCCTTGGCTAGGCGCCGACACTTTGATATTGCCCAACGCAGGTCTTGCGCGCACTGATCAGAGAGACGCCGCCCGGTATTGGCAGATGGTTTATTTCGGAGTGTTTTTATGTACGGAGGTGCGGAGGGAGGGAGGCAGGCAGGCAGGGAGGGGTGGAGGGAGGGAGGCAGGGATGAAGGGGTGGAGGAAGGGAGGCAGGCAGGCAGGGATGGAGGCAGGGAGGGGTTGGAGGGAGGGAGGGAGGAAGGGTTTGGAGGGAGGGAGCTAGAGTTAGGGAGGGAGGGGTGGAGGGAGGTGTGGAGGGAGGGATTGAGGGAGGTTTTGGGGAAGGGAGGGAGGCAGCCAGGCCGGCAGGTAGGGATGGAGGCAGGTAGGGGTGGAGGGTGGAGGGAGGGAGGGAGGGAGAGAGGAAGGGAGGGAGGGAGGCAGGCAGGGAGGCAGGGAGGGAGGCAGGCAGGGAGGCAGGGAGGCAGGTAGGCAGGTAGGTAGGTAGACAGGACAGGCAGGCAGGCAGGCAGGACAGGCAGGGCAGGCAGGCAGGACAGGCAGGGCAGGCAGGCAGGCAGGCAGGCAGGGATGGAGGCAGGGAGGGGTGGAGGGTGGAGGGAGGGAGGGAGGCAGGCAGGCAGGCAGGGAGGCAGGTAGGCAGGTAGGTAGGTAGACAGGCAGGACGGCAGGCAGGCAGGCAGGCAGGACAGGCAGGACAGGCAGGGCAGGCAGGCAGGGCAGGCAGGCAGGCAGGCAGGCAGGCAGGCAGGCAGGCAGGACAGGCAGACAGGCAGGCAGGCAGGCAGGGCAGGCAGGACAGGCAGGGCAGGCAGGCAGGACAGGCAGGGCAGGCAGGCAGGGCAGGCAGGCAGGCAGGCAGGCAGGCAGGCAGGCAGGCAGGCAGGCAGGCAGGGCAGGCAGGCAGGCAGGCAGGACAGGCAGGGCAGGCAGGCAGGCAGGCAGGCAGGGATGGAGGCAGGGAGGGGTGGAGGGTGGAGGGAGGGAGGGAGGGAGGCAGGCAGGCAGGCAGGGAGGCAGGTAGGCAGGTAGGTAGGTAGACAGGCAGGACGGCAGGCAGGCAGGCAGGCAGGCAGGGCAGGCAGGCATGCAGGACAGACAGGGCAGGACAGGCAGGGCAGGCAGGGCAGGCAGGCAGGGAGGCAGGACAGGCAGACAGGCAGGCAGGCAGGCAGGCAGGGCAGGCAGACAGGCAGGCAGGCAGGCAGGCAGGGCAGGCAGGACAGGCAGGGCAGGGAGGCAGGGCAGGCAGACAGGCAGGCAGGCAGGCAGGGCAGGCAGACAGGCAGGCAGGCAGGCAGGCAGGGCAGGCAGGACAGGCAGGCAGGCAGACAGGCAGGTAGGCAGGCAGGCAGGCAGGCAGGCAGGCAGGTAGACAGGGCAGGCAGGCAGGCAGGCAGGCAGGCAGGGTTGGAGGGAGGTAAGACGATCCCCTCTTCTCCACCCAGCAGACAGCCAATAATTTCCTAGAGATCCGTTGAGCCGCAATGAGATCAGACTGAATACTCGGATGAGCATTTAGAAATCATCGCAGTCACACAGATTTGGTCATGATGGATTACATCGGTACAAACTTTTGCTGCTGCATATCTCTTAGGGAGAGGGGTGGTTATTTTTTTTCAAGATATGGAAATGGTAAATGAGTAGCCGTGTACTGATTTAATTAAACAGTTGACGGAAGATAAACGAAGTCAAGCTCGGAAATGTCACTGAAGAAAATATCCTCTTCGTAGTATCATTTTGTAACCAATGTAATCAACATTTAAACAAAGCACAATAACTTCTACATACTCTTTAACCAGAACCAATATACAATTTCAATATACAATATACAATTTCTCTTTTTCGATTCACCGTACGCACGTGGCCATGATCGTGCTCCACTGTGAGCATCCCAATTCACATTCGCCTATGTTTCCTAACAGCCAGCTAGCAGTGATCTACCTCGGCCCTGGTTTGGGGTGTGGGTCTTAATGCGCTCTCATGAGGGCGCTATGAGTGAACGCCACGAGGGGTGTTTTCATTCCCCACATGAGGGCGTCCTGGTGATTAACAGAACTCTCTCCACAACTGGAGTCGCACACACAGAGATAGATTAATTACAAGCGCATTTTATTCGCAGCAAAGATTCAAAACGAACTCATACAGTGATGATTTAAATTTGGTACAAAATCTACTTGCTATATCAAAAAATGTACAGAGTAATAAATGCTAGCATTGTACAGCTTAAGCTATGATTTTGTTGTGAAATTCACATTATGCTTTGCTAGGCAGTTCAAACAAAGGATCACATTCAAAGTTGTCATGGCACAATATTAACATGGCGTGACTTAAAAAAACGATTTAAGCGATTACACCCAGCACGCCGTGTAGACAGCCATAAACACCGCTGTTCCCGTCCGACTCCTACCGATAGATGTGCTAGATTTGCGCTGAGAAACGAAGCAGAAATCGCTGCTCGCTTGTACTGTGCTGATTGCATTTTCATGTGCATTGACGACTTGCATGTTACCAATAATATCAGAGATATCATAATGATTTTAGAGTCGAGGAGAATATACTTCAAGAAGGGTTTTCCCTACTCGATGTGTCATTAAACATTGCATGCTCAGAACTCTGTATGATTACCTACGGCAAACAAATGCAGGCAGCTCGGGCGGGATTCGAACCCGAGACTCTTGCCTTCTAACATTATTTTTTTGCAGCTGGCAATTCAAAAGAAAACAAGACTCAGTTTGTCATTTATTGAGCTCCGGTCATTATCGTTGATTCGTTAAGGGCCCATTGTTCCGTTGTAAGTGCACCAGTGAATGTGTCCAACACTCTGCGGTGTACTGCGCTCATCGGTGGCGTAATTACCTGCCGGTAACACGGGAGGACAAAGAGATGCGTTATTTTCTATAGGATCTGACAAAAATGTGAGCCGGCACAGCATAATGAGGATAACCCCCACTTTTGAGATTTTGAGATTTTCTAATGATGTGACAGAGTATACCATTAGTTTTCAAATGATATCAAATTTATTGTTGTTTTGGGGACTTCGCTCGTTCATTTGGCACCAGACACAATATAGCAGCACCAGTCTAACTCCTCGAAAGCGGCCATTCGAAAAGGCAGGATCTTTATATTTTTATGAAAACAGTGCACAAACACTCCCCCGAAATCCTCGTTTTTTCAACATTTAGAGACGGATTTCGGAAAAATCCTTTAGACATAATATCCTCCAATACATTAACTTCCCGAAAATACACACACACACACACACACAAATGAATTTTTGATCGAATTGAGAAGATACTTTGACTTCAGGCGTTGTTTACTCGAAAGGTGTTTTGGTAGGATATTCCTCATGTCGCTGTGCCGGGTCACAAATACACATTAGAAAGTGGGACGGGTTGAGGCTATCTAGAGTCGAGGTACCAGACTCGAAACCCAGTTTGTTTTCCATCGCGCAGTCTCCAGCGATCGGCCTACCTTAGTACTCGCAGTTGCGCCCGACGAACCCGTTGGAGCACGAGCAGAAGTACATGCCGTTCCGGGCATTGCACAAGCCGCTGTTTAGGCACGGGTTGGGATGACAGGGGTTGGCTGCGGCAAAAGAAAACAAAACAGAAGAGTATAATTATTAGTGTCGGGAAGGGTATAGAGGAGAGGGTATTTAAAATGATAACAGGCCGCCATGAGCTGAGGCCGTGTTGACAGAGTGCACAGCCCCGGTATCTCGACAAGACCCGCACGCCCCCCCCGCAATATGAATAATCATATCTCAGGTCACTCACATTGTTCTCGTATGCTGTATTCGCTGTGCAGAAAACCTTATTGGCTGTGCAGAAAGCCTTATTAGCTGTGCAGAAAGCCTTATTGGCTGTGCAGAAAGCCTTGCCCTGCTCTGCGCTGCCCTGCCCTGCCCTTCTCTGCCCTGCCCTGCCCTGCCCTGCCCTGTCCTGCCCTGTCCTGCCCTGCCCTGCCCTGCCCTGCCCTGCCCTGCCCTGCCCTGCCCTGTCCTGCCCTGCCCTGCCCTGCCCTGCCCTGCCCTGTCCTGCCCTGCCCTGCCCTGCCCTGCCCTGCCCTGCCCTGCCCTGCCCTGCCCTGCCCTGCCCTGCCCTGCCCTGCCCTGCCTTGCCCTGCTCTGCCCTGCTTAACTCTACACGGAAGAAAGTGAAACACATCACGGTGACACACTGCAATGTATTAACTGTGCAAGTGTGCAAATCTGGACGAACTCCTCCTTTCTTCGGTACACACGAGAAGACGGGAGTAAGCTGCTAAAGGACTATTCATCTTAGTATATAGTTACATCAGTTATAAACAGGTGTACGTTTGTTCTAACAGTAGACCTCATTACTTTCTCCACCCCCGCAGTGTACTAAACAGGACTGGCGATGCCAAGGAAAAGATACACTGGGCCCAGTATTACAGAGTATTAGCAAGACTTGGCATGGGAAATTGGAAAGGCTTCGGTATGGCGTTTCACTTTTCAGTTTCAAACAAAACGAGCGGCCTGACTCCAGAATAGAGGTTGCTCAGCGGGTATTAGGCCACCGACCGGGACGCGGGTTTTGGGGTTTATAGCACTGCTTGTCTTTCGGCGAAAATCTCCAGATCTCCGTGTTTGTGCGCTGGGTTTTATAGGTAAATTTGGCTCGTTGTTGTCGTTCGCCGATCATTCCTGCCCTTTCCAACTCGCTCCAAAATAGACTAGAAGCGGTGCGGCCAGAAATAGAGATCGACGGAGGAACAGCCAGGCACGGATTAAGTATTACCGGAAGCACCATGACTGTTTTCGAAGCATTATTTGTTTAAGATGATGAAATGATGAAGAGCGATTTGATGTTGATAGGGAGTGAACGCGAGATACTCTGGCGTTGAAGTTACCGTATAGGTATGACCATCGGAGATGCGCTCACAAAAAATGTGACTGAAACCGAGAGATAGTAAGTGAGTGAGAGAGAAAGGGAGAGAGAAAGTGAGAGAGAGAGAGAAAGCGAGAGAGAGAAAGAGAGAAAGAAAGATAGAGAGACGAGAGAGAGAAAGTGAGAGAGAGAGAGAGAAAGTAAGAGAGAGAAAGAGAGAGAGAGTAAGAGAGAGAAAGAGAGAGAAAAAGAGAGAGAAAGAGAGAGGGAAAGAGAGAAAGAGGGATGAGAGAGGGAAAGAGAGAAAGAGAGATGAGAGAGAGTGAGATAGAGTGAGAGAGAGTGAGGGAGAGTGAGAGAGAAGAGAGAGTTAGAGATAAAGAGAGATATATAGAGAGAAAGAGAAAGAAAGAAAGAGATAGAGAAAGAGAGAGTAAGAGAGAGGAGGAGAAAGAGAGAAAGAGAAAGAGAGAGAGAGAAAGGGAGCGAGAGAAAGAGCGAGAAAGATAAAGAGAAAGGGAGAGATGAGAGAGAAACAGACAGACAGAGAGTGAGAAAGTGAGAGAGAGAAAGAGTGAAAGAGAAATAGAGAGAGAGAGAGTGAGTGGGAGGGAGACAGACGGAGTGCGAGAGAGAGAGGGGGAGAGAAGGAAGAGATGGAAGGGACAGGGAGAGAGGGAGCAGGTGTATGGCGGGAGGACCACTTACAGATCAGGGGGCGCGGTCTAAAGACCCTGTCCTGACAGCGGGTGCCCTGGTAGCCGTCATTGCACATGCAGACGGCGGTGTCGCGGCTCATGCTGCAGTAGCCGTTGATGCAGCTCTCGGTGGACGAGGCGTCCAAGCACTGGCAACTGCTGCAGGCATCTGCGTGAGCATGGAGGAACAAGAGGAGGGGGTGGTGTCAGACACCGAGCAAGAGACCGAGGTCAGACGCCGGGGGAGGGGGGGGGCACGGGGATAGCTTGACCATCCCATTGTCGCTCTATGCAACAGTGTTTCACACTGGTTAATAATCTTCGGTTCGTTCGCGAAGAGTTGAGAGCTATAGAGCTCTAGGGAATCTCTCTTATTCGAGTAAATCCCCCAAATCGTGGTGTCTCTACTTTCCAAGAGGACTTACATGCATCAGCCCGGGCTATCAAGGTCACTGCGGCCGCAGCCAACAGCAGCAAAAACATCGAAGACTTCATGTTTATTGAGAATCTGAAAACAAGATGAATTTTAGAACAAATAATTCAGTTGACTGACAAATGCATGAACAGTTCATTTGCTAAGGCAAATTACTCATCGTGACACTTTTGAGTAATCACGAAAATCCCTTTCTATTCTAAGTTCGAAAAAAAAACCCAGTAGTATGATTAAACACAGGCAGGTTTATTGGGTTATTGCAAACTTGAAGAAATATAGGTCTCAAATTTTAGTGGGCCTGACGTTTCGATCCTAGCAGGACCTTTCTCAAGGGGAGAGAAAAGTCCTGGTAGTATCGAAACGTCAGGCTCACTAAATTTTTAGATTTGTATTTTGGTAATTGTAGTCAAAAAGCAGTTTGCAACATTTTTATATATCAAAATATAGTTCTGAAAAAGAATATTTGAAACATCTTAATTTTAAATGCAAAGTTAAGCCCAAAATGCCTAAAAATGTATTGCCTTTATAACTGTTTTTGCAAATGAACTCACATGATTTATATACTTACATAGGCCTAATCATACCAAACTGGCGGATCGCCACTACCACTGATTTTATCTAATCACCGTTTACATTTTGACTTATCTTTTTAATTCCATTACTGGTATATCCAGGTCAACAACAAGTGATTGTTTGCATTTGAATGAAAGCGGGGAAGGGGAGTTGATCCCTGGAGATATACGACGGTATTAAATGCTTCTTATAAGCGCTTCATCACGGGCAAAGACGAGTTGATTATTCGGGAAGGCCATTTGCCATTTTTACAATTTTGAGAAAAAAAGGGGACGTCTGCATGGTTCTGCGTACAAGTGCTCTTACCATTGGAGCTATCCAGCCCTTAGATGGTGACCAGTGTCGTAATTTTTTTCTCAAAACCGTTTATATTACATTACATTACATTACACATACAAAATAAAAATGCATGAGAAAAAGGGATAATCATTTAGGCCTACAAAGTATAACAATCATTTTTAAGCCAACACATAAATGAAAAACTGATTATGGGAAATTTTGAACCAATCGGAAAAAAATTAAAATAAACTGGAGACCCCGATTTGCTCACCAGCGCTCTTTCCACCTGAGCTATTCAACCCTTAGCTGGTGGCCACTCAAATAGTCAATTGGTCTTTGCCGGGTTTGGGGCACCAGTCAGAAGCTATTCAACCATTAACTGCCATAATTATCTCCAGGGATCACACCCCTGTTTTCATTCAAATGCAAACAACCAATTGTTGTAATCCTGGCTATAGGCTATAGCAGAAGCTGCTGGTTATCACTCACATTAGTACAGTACAGACGCCTTGAATTTGAAATAAAAAATGCATCCACTTTGTGTGATCCCCAACTGCTGTAGCCAGGTTTAAAACAACTGGTAGTTTGCATCTGAATGAAAGCGGTGGTGTGATCCCTGGAGATATACGGCAGCCGATGGTCGAATGCTTCTGACTGGCGCCCCCACCCCGGAAAAGACTAGTTGACTATTTGGGAAGGCCACCATCTTACGAGTGGATATAGCTCAGAATGGATTGGTACGCAAAACAAGATGTCTCGGGTTCAAATCCAGGTTCAGTCAACGTTTTCTTTGGTAAATTACAAATTTATGCCATTTTCTAACTTAAAATGGGCATTTTCTAGCTGCAAAGTATAAAATCTCACTTACGTTTGGAGTGATACGATGACAGGCTTTAGTTAGTTGTTCTTTGTCTGACTGTCGACAGGCAACGGACGTGATCTTTATATATCCTGGGATTGTAACGGCCTCGGATGTTGCTCCATTATGTAACACGGTATCACTTCTGTGAAAATGCTATCTGCGAGTTTTAAGCGGCTTATGCGCGCGGATTAATGGAAAACAACAAAGTTGTTTGCATCAGAATGAAACCAGGACTAGTTGACTATTTGGGAAGGCCAACCGGACCATCGAGTGTACCCACATCTAGATAGGATGGTTTGATTTCACAAAGCTTTTCCATACACTGCAACGTGATCTCCGGAGCATAATCTATCGCTGCGAACTGTGGTCATTCTTATAAAAGCCCAATGCAACATTGCATGGGAAGATCGGAAAGCATGTCCACACATTTCCTTCTAATTTACACAGTCTGTAGATGGTCATGATTAAATCCTCATGTTGAAAAATAACGGTCTGGGATGCTGTACTTCTTGAGAAACATCGACAAATAGTTTACTACTCGCGAGTAAATAAACAATTTCTTACGCTACAGAACGGTGCGAACCTCGTGACGGATCTTTGCATTTTTCTAATTTCTCAGATTACCGTTTGAGCTAATACCTTCGCGGGATTTCTTTTTTGGAATTTTTAATGGCTTAGCACACAAATTGTGGCAATCTTTTGACCTTTACCAATTTTTGTATGGGGCCTTTAATATTGGTTTGTAGTTTTTGTTTACGTTCCTTATTCGCCTAGCCCAGGGACCTTCAAATTGGCTGATTGCGCTCAATAGACAACGTGACATATAGTGGGTATCAAACAATAACAAAAACATGGCGGCCCCTTGTATGAATGTGCCACTGTTGTAAAGTACATGATGATTGTTGCACTGCGTTTGCTCGATCGAGGCTCTTCGTTCTCAAAATCTGTGAAGAACATTTCCGGAGTTTTGAACCTGAGACCATATACCGGAATATCCAGTATACATTATGACAATCGGTCTATTCAGAGCGCTGGGCCGTCCGAATCCGGGTACCGTAATACGTTTTAAACAAAGACTCTTTTTCAGCCTAACAAAAAAAGGACGTAGGATGACAAAAGCAACGCAATCATCCGATTGTGTCAGCTTTGATTCACTTGTACATATAATGCACTCTCAATGATTCAATTTCACAGGTGTGTATAGTTGCAGATTGTTTTTGGAAAACCGAACATTACTCTGAAAAAACAAATAACCCGTGCGACGGTCATGGGCTTTAAACATGGCCCACTGCGTATAGTGGCTATGATGCATTTCTGCATTGTGATATGTCTCTTGAAACGAGTCTCTCAGTCGTACTGCAGTGTATTGCCTAGCTGCGATCATCGACACGGACTGGCAAACACATCGCCAAAAAGCCATCTCTCCCTTCATTTACTAACGAAGCTGGTGATAGCAGTGTTTGTACTGATATTTTTCCGTCTCCGTTATCACTGAGCCGATTGCAATGCCAATCTTTGTAATCCCCTTCAAAGGCTAAACAATTGATTTCCCAGCTCTGCAAGCTTTGATTTCTGATTTTAATAGCCAAATCTATTAGGCAATAGATATCACCCATTTGGATCCGCCTATCTGTAATGTCTGCCAGCAGTTTACCCTGTCAGTCTAGATGGGTTTGGCCTTTGACCGGGTCAGAGGTCAAGTGGCCGGTACTGTGGATGCTGTCAAGAGAGAGGGGGTAGATGGGCGGAGGGTGCGATACACTATACGCGGGAGTGATTGAGGACAGGGTTAAGAAATAACACCGAGGGGGTTGGCCTTGTGTTTTCAAAATACAGACCTCAGGAGACAAGAAAAACCAACACAGACATGATGCTAGACGTGTTAAACGATTAGGTGTCTATCGGTAAATCGAGCTCCCAGAATGAAATCCAAAAAAAGCGAATCAAATTACAGACGAGAAGGTTCTCTAGGATACATGGTGTCACCGCAAAACCTCCTATATCATTCATGATATGGGCACAGCATGGGCATAGCAAGGCCGTGTGTGACTGGAGCCATGCCAACACACACGAGGTGTCTGGTAGAACCAGCTATTTGTTATCACCTCAGGCAAGGACAGATTATCCTAGCCAGTCTAACCTCATAAAACGTAAACAGACACCCAGGCTGTGGGTGTCCAATAGGAGGGCTGGCTTGAATCCCCACTTTTTTGGGGCGGCTTTTATTCTATTCTGACGGATAGTTGTGACGGATGGTTTTAAAGCCTGAAGTCTTCCGCATTGAAAAAAACAAAACAAAACAGTAAATAGTATAAAAGCTCTGCGAAGCCATATGCAAGAGTGCCCTCTATCGGATGAAACGCACAATCGTTTTCTTGCAAGGTACTGGGTGAGAGCGCCCCCTTCCGTCTCAAGAGGGACCAGTGCCCCCATCGCAGAACAAATTGCACATCCAAAAAACACCAACGCGGAGTACTAGTACACAAGAAAAGATGTTATCCGATTTGAAGCCGAGAAGAAGGGCACGGAATATCCTCAAGCAGCCGATAGCTTTACGTGGGCGGCTCACGCGAGCGTTCAGCCAGTCACACCACCCCAGTGCCGAGATCAAACACACTGATAAGATGTCGTCTATCAATACCGATTCCTCGAACTCCGCAGTCCGTCCGACCTCCCTCCCACGCACACACGTACAAAGTAAACAGCCGAAAAGCAAGTCGACTGTTTTGGAGTTGAAGCCGCCCCGCTCTTTCTATCTGCCGGCCTTGTTCGAAGGCTCTTCGACTCTCCTCATTTAATCCACACAGGTCAAATTAACGCGAGACCTGACATGGCTGCCACAGGCTCCCGAGTGCACATGGCGGTAGGACGCCCTCGTCCGTATGTCAAAAGAAAGACGGTTGCTGTGGCCAGTCCCGTGCAGCCCGAAGAGCGTGAACACCATGGGACTAATCTCATAGTGCTGCTAATTAAAAGCCCCTACACGACATTGGTAAGATTGAAAAATAGAATTGTTCACAGATTTACATGAAACTCATACAGTTTGAACATGGTTATAGTACAAACCTCGCACTGAAATATTTCTGCCTAAAATGCTGTATTTTGTTTCTAAAGAAAAATACGACGGAAGGAGATTAAAACACGCCCATTAATGATAATTGACCCTAACACTCCTACGTAAAGAAAGTACGCTTCCCGGAGGGGGGGGGCGTATTTCGCCGTCGATGGGGGCGCTGTTCTAGTCTCCCACCCCGCTATACCCCGTGCACGCACGGGTGTCTCTGCCGCGGACCTGGTCGGTCGTGAGCAAGCGGCCACTGCTGAGTCATTATCTGCGGCGAGATGACGTTAGTATTATGGCAGGCACGCGCGTACCTCTCTGAACGACAGGCCTCGCCGCTGTGACCTTTTTTTGGTTCAATACGGCGAGAGATCACTGGTACGCTCAGTCACTTGCATGCACGTCCGGTCCACTCCGGGCAGACACGCGGGTACCTGGTGCTTAAAGCCCCTACACAACATTGGTCGAGGTCAAAGAATAGCATCCATACGTTATATGATCCAACATATGCATGAAATAGCACACCTGTGAACATTTCAGCTCAATCCGCCAATCGAGTCCCGAGAAAACCGCTTCATTTGTTTCGCGAAAATGCAGCATTCTCGGTGGGACGTAAACTATTTCTTTTACTCGTTTCTCACAAAATACAACATTTTAGGCAGAAATATTACAGTGAGAGGTTTCTACTATAACCATCTTCAATCTGTATAAGTTTCATGTACATATGTGAACACTTCTGTTTTTCGAACTTACCACTGTTGTGTAAGGGCTTTAAGCCTCCATGACCTATGCGAAGATCGTACCGACTGTGACCGACACATTCATTCATTCATTTACATAATTATAAATATTCATCAATGCAATCAAAAATCAACACGACAAAGTAGAATAGCGAGAGATTGGTAGCTTCAATGAAACGTGCTAGGCAAAAAAAATAGTAGCGATAATTATAAAATATACGAGTATGAAGGTTGTTAAGGAATGCCGAGGTAGGGCCTATACTTTTAGGAACAACCTTAGGACAGATATTATAGACAAGACAAGAAAAAACCAGCAAAAGTCGACGAACGTCACAGCTGATCAGCTAATGTACGCTAATAATGAAAAACCGATGAAAACTGAAGAAAACTAATGATGCTAATAACAACTGACGAAACTAATACAGGGGAAGTTATTGGTCTGGAAACTCGTAGCTCTTACACGCAAGAACGTCCTGTCCCATTGACAGTCGTCTGGTCTTTAAAGGAACCAAATTTAGACGAAACTTGTTGCATCCCATAAACGCAAAGGGGCAGTTCTGGGAGGTAAAAATTACCACTGCACTTTCCCGTGTATCGCTGTACTTTTTTAAACTGACGTTGAATCCATCAATCCGTGTTAGCTAGGAGCCAGAAGGAAGCACGAAATGAAAATGTCCATGTCACGGGGAAAAAAGGGGATATGTTTTTATATTAAATATGACGCTGGAGGGGTAGGGAGACGGGCGGGTTTGAAGTGGGATTAACCAGTCAACGAAATGACCTGTTTAATAGTTTTTCAGCTCGGCAGGACAGCGGCGCCTGGAGTAATTGTCCCCCCCCCCCGAGCGAGCGCTTGGTACCGAAGAACCGAGCCAGGGGCGTACCGTGTGGGCGCGCGTAGCCCCCGGCAACACGGGGACTGGGGACGCGCTGCTAAATCGTTATACCAAACCGCCTGCCGACTCTAATTGTCGTAAACGCCGCTTGATCACCCTCACACAAATCAATATGCGTGTATACTGTCACGCTTGTGTTGGTCCACCCCGCGTGGTATAGCTTCTCATCGACCTATATACCTTTTGACTTCTTCTGGAGATATCGAGAGGATCCAGCGGCCCACGAAATCCATTTCAGACTATACCACTTGAATGACTGCGTGGATCTCGGATGTTGTCCAAAAATCACTATCCTAGAATAAATGACGAGAATTGCAAATAGCAGTAATCATCTGAAACCGAATATCCAGACTATTCTCTGAATGAGAATTGATCATATTTTGGGGTAATATTCACTAAATGTCAGATCTGTACGGAGACCAGTCATCCCCTCGCCTGCCGAGACAAGAGCGTTCACGAAATCAGACCAAAGAGCGAAGGGCCAACTTTGAAAAAAAATGTACCTCCGGGTCGTCTGCATGAATTGACTTTAGACCTCCGAATAATGAGCCAGACTAGTGCACACTGCACAGTAACCGAAGTATACACATCGACGTAATCTGATCGATGAATAATTGAGGGTGCACGCTCGTGTTTAGCTTCAACTTGAATGATCTTAGATACCGTTGCGCACACGGAACGGGTACATCGACTCGTTCCCGACAAGGTCTCCATCTGATACATTATTTCAAGATCGCTGACACTGTTTCTTTTTCTTCTTTTTTCTATTTTGTTACGTTTCACATGAATGTCAACCGTAGTTCCCTTCGTTCAAGGAGACGGACAACTGTGCCTGCGGGAAGCTTCGAGTCTCCGCTGACTCTGACTGAAGAGTCCTCAGTTGTCCATTTAGCGGAAGGACGAACAGTACGTGCAATAACAGTACCCCTGGCATCAATAACAGAGACGCAGGGGGAGCATGGGGGAATTTGTGAGGTGAATTTCTTTCGGAGAGAGAGGGGGAGAGAGGGGAAGAGGGGAGAGGTAGGGAGGGAGAGGGACAGAGGGATAGAGGGGAAGAGGGGAGAGGTAGGGAGAGAGAGGGACAGAGGGATAGAGGGGATTAGGGAGAGAGAGGCAGGGAGAGAGAGAGAGAGGGGGGAGGGAAGAGAGAGGGGAGAGAGAGAGAGAGAGGAGAAAGAGGAAGAGAGAGAGGGATAGAAAGCGAGAGGGAGAGAGAGGAGAGAGGGAAGAGAGATAGGAGAAAGAGGAAGAGAGAGAGAGGGATAGAAGAGCGAGAGGGAGAGAGAGGGGAGAGAGGGGAGAGAGAGAGACATAGAGAGAGGGGAGAGAGAAGGTGAGAGAGGGAGAGAGAGCAAGGGGAGAGAGAGAGGATAAAGGGATAGGGAGAAAGAGAGAGAGGGGGAGAGCGAGAGGAGAGAGGGAGAGAGAGAGGAGAGATGGAGAGAGAGATGGAAAGAGAGAGGGATAGAGAGGGTGAGAGAGAGGGAGAGAGAGGGGAGGGAGAGAGGAGAGGGAGGGTGGAGAGAGAGGAGAGAGAGGGGAGAGAGAAAGAAGAGAGAGGGGATAGAGAGAGAGAGTGGGAGAAAGGGGAGAGAGTAAGAGGGAAAGGGAGAGGAACGAGAGAGGCGAGATAGAGAAGGAGAGATGCAGGGGGAGAGAGAGTGTGAGAGAAAGGGGTGAGGGGAGAGGAGGGAGAGAGAGTAAGAGGGAAATAGAGAGGGAGAGAGAAGGAAGGGGAGATGAGGGAGGGAGAGAAGGAACTAGATAGATAGATAGATAGATAGATAGAGGGGGCGGAGGTTGTTGGAGATGGGAATGGATGAAGGGGGCAAGAAGGCTGAGTAATGGCTGTTTCTGCTTGACTGTTAACGGTTAAAACAAGGGAGGCGCTCCGTCGACCGGGGATGATCTCGCGCCGGAATCCATTTCTCGACAAACAACGCGGACAATCTTTCATAATAATAGTCTTAAACTCGCGGAAGAAAAAACCGAGGTCAGATATGCCTCATTAATGTGACTCCAGACCCCCAGAAAAATAATAATAAATGAGCAAATACAAAGCAATCCATAGCTTCCAACACAAGCGCCTTATTTGCATCAAAGAATGAAGCAATGGAAGGCAAAAACTTAGCGGGGCCTCTTTGACAAACACCCTGCCGTTCAGAGGGGACCTGCTACGATCCAAACGCCAGGACCTCAAAGATACTGTCTTCACGGAGGAGCTATCTTTAAAATGATTTGTCTTTTGCGGGAGGGAGGGTGGGGTCAGGGAAGGGGAGCTGACTTCTCTAACGGCCATGAATCCATAAACAGAAGACTTGATTCACACGTCTGTGCAGCTCCTTGGTGTCAACATGCTCCCTAGTCCTCCAATATTTTGGTCAGGTAGTACCCGTGCCGCACAGCGAGCGCGCTTGGTCCGCACTGTCCGACAATAATGTTTAGGCAGCTAGGGGAGCATATTGACGTTGAAGAGCGTGTTGACACCGAGGATCTGCACATATGTAGATTCTGTATTTCTCGTGTGTGTGTGGGGCGGGGTAGGGGTCCAGAGATAGACGCGTGTCAGTGAGGTTTTGGACGCACACGGACGAGTATACGGTAACAGTATCCGTATGTCTTAGAGCGCATACCGATGTTTGTTTCGCAAACCGTGTCGAATCCGGCCGCTTGAGGGGGCCATCATTCAAGATGGCGGCGCTCATGCGTCCGTTCAGAAGTCGCACATTTGGACTATTCCTCGACACCTTTGTTTCATTCATAACGATGGACAATTCTTAACCCAAGAACAATAATATGCTACCACTCATCAGTTTTCAGAACCACACCTCTTCCCAAAATAGATCTTGTGCATGGTGTATCCGCAAACCCTTGTATTTTGTCCTTCCACCATGCATTGCCTTGAGTTTTATCTAATAGTGTGTTGTAATTAGTTAATCTACGATTTAAACAGCCAATAAAATTGAAGAAAATGATATCCGCTGCTTAACTTACATGCAAGCATAGCCGGCTATATTCGTCTTTCACGCATTCGCAAATGTGCCTGGGATACACGTCACTGTATTAAAGCAAGCGACGTAATGACCTATCCGTGCACGTAAGCGTATTCCCAGGCATGCGAAACCTCTCTAATGGGAAGGAGACACCAATATGACGGCTTCGAACGAGCAGGGCATATGAATGCAAACATGAGGTGGATAGCATCTTGACGAGTCTGCCGAGCTGGATCTATCTCATCTATTCCGTAGGTGCTCTGTTGGGTGTTGTTTTTTCTTCCTTCCACATCTCCTTCTCCTCCTCCTCCTCCTCCTTCTCTTCCTTTTCCTCCTTTTCCTCCTTTTCCTCCTTTTCCTCCTTTTCCTCCTTTTCCTCCTTCTCCTCCTTCTCCTCCCTTTCCTCCTTTTCCTTCTCCTCCTCCCCCTCCTCCTCCTCCTTCTCCTCCTCCTCCTTCTCCTCTTTCTCCTCTTTCTCCTCTTTCTCCACCTTCCCCTCCTTCTCCTCCTCCCCCTCCTCCTCCTCCTCCCCATCATCCTCATCCCCATCCTCCTCCTCCTCCTTCTCCCCATCCTCCGCCTCCTCCTCCTTCTCCTCCTCCTCCTCCTCCCCATCCTCTTCCTCCTCCACATCATCCTCCTCTTCCTCCTTCTCCTCCTTCTCCTCCTCCTTCTCCTCCTCCCCATCCTCCTCCTCCTCCACATCCTTCTCCTCCTCCTTCTCCTTCTCCTCCTCCTCCCCATCCTCCTCCTTCTCCTCCTCCTCCCCATCCTCCTCCTCCTCCACATCCTCCTCCTCCTCCTCCTCCTCCTCCTCCTCTCCATCCTCCTCCTCCTCCTCCTCCTCATTCTCCTCCTCCTTCTCCCCCTCCTCCTTGCATGTCACTATGCGGCGAGTCATCAATGCGCAGTCAGTCGAAAATACCACTCAGGTATTAGGCAATGCGGAATACTTGTACACCCACAGAAGCACGCGGTCGGGAAAAAAAGAGAAGAAGATGACGAAGAGGAAGAAGAGGAAGAAGAAGCAGGAGAAGAGAGGGGCGGCCCTCCCTTGCCAGACAGCCCGAGGCCTGTCGATGACAAACCCACTCCCGGACAAGAGCCTCCCCACTCCGCCGACCACTTAGACGGAGCGATGCGCCTTAGCAATTCAGGCTCTTGGCCCGACTCGCCCCTTTTCCAAAATGCGAAAGGAATTAACTTAACGCAAGGTGTGCATAGGATCATGTTTGTGAGTGGGGTGCATGGGGGTGTGTGTGTGGGGGGAGCGGGCATCTCGTGCCTTGTGGAGACTTAGGAGAATGGGTTGAATAGGTTTCCATAAAGGGAACATCTAAATTAAGGTGTAGGCTAAATGTCTCCACAAATATTTCACAAAACTGGTACACAATGTATTTGGAAATAATCCCAAAAGGGGACATTTGTGATGGGTAAGAATCCGTTGCAAATAGAAGTGTTTTATACGAGGGACGTCGACCCTACGATCCAATTGTTGTTGTTTTTTACCAGGGAATGTGGTTGAAACGGGAGCATTTTGAAAACATCGTGAGTTTGGGTGTGTGAGGGTGAGGTTGAGTGTGTGAAACGCCTCATAGAATGTCTTCCTGGGCTGGATTTCACAAGGCCTTACGATCAATCGTAACTCAACTTACGATGGATGGATCACCATATCGTATGTTGTGATACACCGTATAGTTATGTGCATCGCTCATCGTCTTGCGACACCGACTGTATAATGTCCATGACCATTATTTTTGACAGACCCGACAAACTGAAAAGCGTCTGGACATACACGTATTGCGTCTTTTTGGTATGTTTCTTTTTTAAATGATTATGATGAATGTTTTTAAAGGTGCAACGACCACGTGCATAGCCGCGGGCGAATCGCTCTGTTGAATACCAATGTGGCACGCTGTCTCATGTTGTAGTATCTCATTGCGGAGTTACGCTGCCGCCTGCACGAGACGTTTCCATTTCAGCAAAGCATAAAGGCAATCAATGTGTAACTGAATACAGCCTCCCCGTTTGATGTCAAAAAGTTACACTGATGGCTATCCCTTCGCACTGAAAGATTCCACCTGAGTAAATTGAATTCTCCACGACTGAGGACAAAAATCAACTGATGATTAAGTGAGAAGACCAAACAAACCACATGAGTGAATGACCGTGGACTGGTGCCATTCACTGGATGTTCTTTTTCGTGCGTTTCGACATGTTTGGTGTTTCGGTTTTTTTTAGTCCTACCTGTTCGTTCGCCTGTGCGGGAGTCGCTTCATGTTGCCTCGCTGTAATGCCTTCGACATGCATTCGGCTTGAGTCAACAACGTGTTGCTTTGCAGGGCTCTGAGATTGGGAAGGGGAGAGGGTGTGAGGGAGGGAGGGAGGGAGGAAACAGGAGGGAGCGGGAAGATAGACAGACAGTGAGGCAGTGGAAATAAACTAGGCATTATCTGGAAGGATTACGAGATTTGAAGAGGGCAACGAAGGTTGATAAAAAAAACCGAAGGCAGAGCCACGGAGGATACTTGTGGAGAGTACGAGTTCCAGGGCCTGACTTCATAGAGCCGCTTCAGCTGCAAAATTTGCTGAAGCACAAAACAAGTCGTGAGCCGTAGGATCAAGCATGCCGACCCAATATCCACTAGTGTTTCATGCAAGTAAACGAGGAGTGGAATACAAGTCAAAAGCCATTGACACCACATCGCAGTGCCGTTTGGAATCCTGTTTACAAAAGGAAGACCTTTCCTGCTTAGCAGATTTTAAAGCTTAAGCGGCTCCAGCTCTGTGGCCGTTTTTGAAACGAAGGCTTATATAGGCTCGGCCTTAGGCTTCGGGCAAAATTTATCTTACCCGTTATAATAATATCACAGGCGTTTGGCCCGAGTTTCTTGGGAAATACCCTGTATACCTATTAACCCAACAACCTTCAAATTTGGAAGCAAACAACAACTTGGATTTTCAGGTTTTGTCAGACGAAGCCCGAGCCCGGGCCTAAGCGTTCATTTCATAAACGGCCTATCGAATTGGGAACGGGCTGCGTGACAAGTTGAGTTACCGGTCATTGCCCCCTTAAAAAACAAAACAGACACACAAACAAACAAAGAAAGCAACGTTTGAGTGTCAGCTCCCACTGGCAAATAAAGGAGTCATTTGGTGTGTCTGTGCCAGTAAGCCACAATGCATTTCGCGCGGGCACGACAAAGCCGCACCGCACTTGATTGACCGTAACACCGACGAACGGGAATCAATACACGTGGGGGTCACGCGAGAGAAATAGGACGCGCGCCAAAAAGAAAGAAAAAAACAACCATTCCCTGGGCTCGTGACCGCGGATTTAACGGGAACTGGCCGGATCACATCCGGGTGGACGAATAACAAGGAGATGGGGGGATGACGAGAAGAAGTCTCCTGTGTATTGTGGAGTCCAATAAAAGTCGGATTTTTTTGGGGGGCAAATTGTTATAAATTCACCAGAACGGCACTCAACATAATCTTCGCCTTCTCTGCACGCTCCCCCAACCGTCCCACCGCGCGCTTCGCCCCGTGTGCTGGGACCCCTCTGTAGCCTCCGGGGGTTACGGAGTTGGAAAAACACCTGCCATTGGCTGGAATAATACGGGTTGACGCGTTCTATATTATGCGACGAACGCACCCGATGCACCCCGCATCTCGGTCTCGTCATCTACAAGTTTCCTTGCGCTAACATTCTCGAACGACTCTCAGGGCGTTCACCGTCCTTCGACTTTCTCTGGCGTTGCCTTTTCTTTAGGTCACAACAAAAGAGGTTATTTTATCATACATGAGTGATTTTTTTTTTTTTTTTTTGGGGGGGGACGTCTGCCGTCTGACGTCCTTTGCAGCAGAAAATGTGACTGCCTGGTGCTAGTCTGTACTCTGTGTGTTGTACCTGTTCATTTAGAGTCGGTTTCAAGTGGTACCATGTTCGTGTGAACTTCGGGGCCTTTTGGAGGTCGGGGGGGGGGGGGTGGGCACACGCAGCAGCTGGTCCCCGGCAGACGTCCATATCTACGCATGGCAGCTAGGTTACGCCATAAATGTTCATGTGCTCAGATGTTGGTACCTCATTCGTTTGAGAAAAAAATGCTGGGAGCGAAGCTACTCTATCGGTGCGTGTTTTTTTTTTTTTAGTTTTAAAAGCGAAACGGCATAACTTTTTTGTAGGGTGGCGTCAGTACTTCTGCCCATCTCAGCTGACATTCGGATGAGTTTGCTGACGTGAATGTTGCCATGACGTGCAGACGTCAGTCTGACGTCACGTCACTGCTTTTATTTGTCGCAGAGGCGTCGATGAGACGGGCGAGCCAGATGGCCCTTGAGGGTCCATCGGAAAGACATAACTCTCTAAATCCTCTCCTTGCTTAAAACCTATGCAGCTCAGTACATTGACAAGTGCGCCATTGCATCCTTCATTTGAAAAACGAAAACAAATGATGCAATCGTTAGCCACACTGATATGTCTTTATCTGATTTTTTTTTTTTTTTTTTTTTAAATCGTGTCATTTGGTGATAAAACGGTTGGAGATGAATCTTGGTGCACACCCGATTCCATTATTCTGTGACCCGGTACGGTATGATGAGGATTCTCGTCCAAATTCGAGTTACACGAATTTCCCACCACTGCAAAAGAGTACCTTTTAAACATTAGCTTTCACAATGATGTAAACAAATAATTTCCATACGTTGCCGAAATCCAAAGTTACGACGCGAAACAGACGAAGATACTTTCGCGCAGTCGCAGAACCACCTTTCGAGTAAAAACGGCTCTAAAGTTTTAGGTCATGAACACGACGCGTCGGCAGTGATTGCAGCGTACACGCAGACACACAAACTACCCAAATTTTCAATTATTCACAGACAGTCGGTGGAAAATTCCTTCAAAAATATGATTTTAGTTAGCATAAGCTTCGCGAAAATGAAAAAAGAAATGGGACATGCATTTCAACAATATTTTGACTTTCGATGCCGTTTTACTCAAAAATGACTTTTGGAGTCGATGCCTCACTAAGCCATCTTAGGTCTCATATTCTTAAAATTTTCAGACAACCCGGCCAGCCCCTGAAGAAAGGTCCTACCAAGTTCGGGGGGCACGTTTGACAGTAAAGGGGGAACAGGACAGATCAAACACAGTTTCCCAAGAAGTCAGGAAAAGACAAAAATGACAGATCAGATACCGCGCACGGGCCCGCGTATCACTACAGAGCCCCTTCCGTGAGAGGTAATACCTAAATAATCACATTAGTTGCTCTTGCTCTAGATTACTTTCTTTCCCTCGACGTTTTTTTTTTGGGGGGGGGGAGAAGGGCCGGGGACACACCGATGGCATGATTAGGGTCAAAGCCAATGATTCGATTTCACTTTTTCATTTATGCGTTCGGGGAAATTCGGCACCGTCTGGAAGTTAGGAGCCTGGAGCGCCGCGCCTCTACCCTCCTATGCATGCACCCCCCACGAGACACCGTCGACGGAACCAGCCGATATCGATGCGGCGTTTACCGACATGCTACGAGATACCATCAGTTACGCTTAGCCCGATCCAAGGCAGTCTTCTCATCTATACCCTCTCCCTCCATACTCCTATCCCCCCCCACCCATCACCGCAAAGACGGGCAACCGACCCCAGGCAGTAATTGTCAAAGTACGGCGGCAGCTGTCTGGGGGAAGACGATGAGGAAGAGGAAGGAAGAGATAGAGAAAAATGGGTTTGAACACGCTCATGGCACGGTTGCATTTGACACTACACCAGACACTATACCACCATGACGTAGTGTGGGGTCACGTAATATTATACTCCTTGATCAATAGCCCCTTCCACATACCCCTCTAAAACAACACCAAAAACAACAACAATAATAACAACAACTGAGATTTGAAGGTTTTCGACAGCGACAGCGACAGCGACGACGACGACGACGACGACGACGACGAAAACGACAACGGCAACGGAACGTGACCTGGGTCACAAGTGACTTGGGTCACAAGTGACCTGGGTCACAAGTGACCTGGGTCACAAGTGACCTGGGTCACAAGTGACCTGGGTCACAAGTGACCTGGGTCACAAGTGACCTGGGTCACAAGTGACCTGGGTCACAAGTGACCTGGGTCACAAGTGACCTGGGTCACAAGTGACCTGGGTCACAAGTGACCTGGGTCACAAGTGACCTGGGTACGAAGTGACCTGGGTACGAAGTGACTTGGGTACGAAGTGACCTGGGTACGAAGTGACCTGGGTACGAAGTGACCTGGGTACGAAGTGACCTGGGTACGAAGTGACCTGGGTACGAAGTGACCCGTACACGAAGTGACCGACAGTCGCTGCAACCATTCAGGAACCTGCTCCTCCGCGGCACAATTATACTGCCGCAGGCGACGTGGTGACGGCCGCACAAACTAATGACGTCACTGGTTTCGTGAAGTGACATCTACTGTGACGTCACCAATCTTCTACTCCCCGCCGCTGGAGAAGATGAGGATGGACACTGTTTCCCTGTCCCCTCCAAAAAATTAAATCCTGCTGCTTTAGGAATATTCAAAACCATTGGAGGCTTACGGAACTGCGTCGTTTATGCCAATAAATCAAGGCACAATGCAGAAGTTAGTTGTGATGGGGGAACAGGCAGCTGAGTCCAAACCGTGAGTTGTGCTTCTGTCCGGTGCCAGCGACAGGAACATGACAAATTGAAACTAGAGGAAAAAAGTCGTCCCCTCCAGCTCTAATCGCCAATGATTTGTGTGCGGCGTTTGTTGATTAAGATTGTTTTTTTCCCCTCAGGAGCGTCGGCAGGTAGCTGGCGTGTTTGACCACCTGTTTCACGGGGGCGGAGACGGCACGGGAAGATCTCGGGGCCGCACCAGCCCGAGGCCCGGACGGTCTTACCAAGCGGCTCCTGACCCCGCGACTCTGTAGTTCGAATCCCACTTCACGCCGCCGTGCCAATCATAGATCTCAGTCCCAAAGATAACGTGGTACAGAATACCTTTACCGTATTAAAGCTATAGCTTCAAAGGCGGAAAGTGGAACGAATAACTGTATCACTCCAAAAGAGAGGTTTACCTTTGCAAGTCCTTTCCCACTAGGGTCTCTTGTCAAAAAGATCATCGGTTGAGTGCCGGTTGAATTCATCCGACCGATAAAATTTTCCCCCGGTAGAAAGCAGATTGTACTGGACTCTGGGGTGAAAAATACACAATGGCTATCCGGTGGAAACGACATCGGACGGTTCAAATCATCTGATACCCAACCGATGATCTTTTTGACAAGAGGCCTAAGGCACTACAGTGATTTTTTTTCTCTTTCGAGGAACTGCGTTTTGAAGTCACCTTCTAACTCATGTACGACATGTTCCATTCCTCGCAGAATCGGGGAGCGTCCCCCGGGGGTACTGTTAAGCGAATACGGCTCCCGCGGGAAACCCATTTCGCCCACTTGACGAAAACCATTCCACTTTCCCTGAAGTGGCTGGCATTTGTATTCAAACGAATTATTGTTTCGGGAGACGGCAACCATGCACAACCGACCTCAATTAGGGGGATGGATTTGAAAACTCTGAATGGGAGAGAGACATGCAGAGAGACAGACATACATAAACTGAGAGAGACAGAGAAAAGCAGAGACAGACATAGAGAGGCACAGAGACAGAGACAGGCACAGAGAGAGAGGCAGAGAGAGGCAGAGAGAGGCACAGAGAGGCACAGAGAGGCACAGAGAGGCAGAGAGAGGCAGAGAGAGACACAGAAACAGAGAGAGGCAGAGAGAGAGACGGAGAGATAGGCAGAGAGAGACAGAGAGACAGAGAAAAGGCAGAGAGAGGCAGAGAGGCAGAGAGAGGCAGAGGGAGGCAGAGAGAGGCAGAGAGAGGCAGAGAGAGGCAGAGAGAGAGACAGAGAAGCAGAGAGAGGCAGAGAGAGACAAAGAGATAGGCAGAGAGAGACAGAGAAAGGCAGAGAGAGAAGCAGAGATGCAGAGAGAGGCAGATGGAGGCAGAGAGAGGCAGAGAGAGGCAGAGAGAGACAGAGAGAGACAGAGAAGCAGAGGGAGGCAGATATAGAGAGATAGGCAGAGAGAGACAAAGAGACAGAGAAAGGCAGAGAGAGGCAGAGAGGCAGAGAGAGACAGAGAGATAGGCAGAGAGAGACAATGAGACAGAGAAAGGCAGAGAGAGGCATAGAAAGAGAGACAGAGAGATAGGCAGAGAGAGACAATGAGACAGAGAAAGGCAGACAGAGGCATAGAGACAGACAGAGAGATAGGCAGAGAGAGAAACAATGAGACAGAGAAAGGCATAGAGAGGCAGATAGTGGCATAGAGAGACATTATAGAGACATAGAGACAGAGAGAGAGTAAGAGAAAGGAAGAGAGAGGCAGAGAAAGACACACCCAGACAGAGCCGGAGATAGAGTGAGAAGAATAATCTATTGGCTTCGTGGTCAGCAACTGCGGATACACAATTCCCAAACCCAACGATAGGGGACACCGCCCCCACATACGATGCTGCGAGGGAAATCAAGTTGGTTACGGCGGTACGTGGTGCTTCTGTGCAATTTATCATTTCGACAGTCGCCATTTCATACACACCACGGGGGCTACAAGTCTGTTTTGAAAAGCGGCGGAGGCCGACTCTAATTCCCACTTCGGAGAGAGAGGGGGTGGTGGTGTAAATTCGATTAACCTAGGTAGGGGGTGGAAAAAGGAGCCGGGAGGTTGTGAAGGGGGTGAAGCTAGCGGGGGAAGGAGGTGGGAGAGATTCTGTCTTTGGTGTCGACCCAGGACAGGGTGCCAGTAAACTCCCGGGCGGAGGAACGGCAAAATCCAGCCAGTTAATATTCCCCGCTGGTTTTGCAATCCAATGAGGGTTTTTGCCCTGCTCGTCACAATGAGACGTCCACTATAGACGGTATAGGAGTCGAAGGTTCGAATCCAGCGGCTGCCCCATGTTCCTGCTTGTGGACCTAATGGCATGGTTTTTTTTACCGCGTATAGTCAAGAAAAACAATTCAAACGCCGCCCACAGGCCTACACCACCACAGCCCGCCAGTAAAAAAGGTAAAAAAACCAAATTTAATCTGTAATTGTGACCCGGCACAGCGACATGAGGAATATCCCACCAAAACACTTTTCGAGTAAACAACGCCTGAAGTCAAAGTATCTTCTCATTTCGATTAAAAATCTTTTTGGGGGGTATTTTCGGAAAGTTAATGTATTGAAGGATATTATGTCCAAAGGATTTTTCTTAAATCAGTCTCTAAATGTTTAAAAAACGAGGATTTCGGGGGAGTGTTTGTCTACTGTTTTCATGAAAATGTAGATCTCCAGCCTTTTTGAATGGCCGCTTTCGAGGAGTTAGACTGGTGCTGCTATATTGTGTCTGGTACCAAATGAACGAGCGAGGTCCCCTTGTACTATTTACAACAAAGTTCACACGGAAATAATTTTGATATCATTTGAAAGCTAATGGTATACTCTTTCACATCATTAGAAAATCTCAAAAGTGGGGGTTATTCTTCATTATGCTGTGCCGGGTCACAATTGCTCTCGCTCCACATGATTTGAACGGCCTGTGACAGACAGTCGTGCAAATCGGTAGGCACGTCATGCTCCTCTGAATATCGAGTAGGGCCAACCCCCATTGGAGTACACTCTCCACGAACAAACAAACCCTCAAATCTATAATCTATGGTTCGATTGTATACCCTGAATGCCCGTCTTCGTTGCGATGGGGTTTTTCTTTGGGGGTCGTTTTTGTTTTGGTTTACCTTTTTTTTTTTCCTCAGCTCATCGCATCATTGACAGAGTAAAGCACCACCTCTGCTCAAATAACGGCTTCAAATTGTCCGCTCCCACGATGTTGGTTTAGAAATTCAAGCCCCGTGCGCGCGAATATCGAATAACAATCAAATGGGGAGCGTGGACAAGTCCGCGGTGATTTTTCTTGTACTTTTCCCACCTTTTTTTACGGGTTGTATTATGCTGCTGTTTGTGGACAGTCTTCATATTCTCCAACGGCTTCCAGATATTTTCTTCATCACCCATGACACGTTGTAATGAAATCAAAACGGTCACATTATTCGACATGCTATAACCGTATAGCCGGGAGGGGTTACAGGGAGGGAGGGAGGGAGGGAGGGGGTGGAGGGAGGGAGGGAGGGAGGGGGGGGGCAAGGGAAGGGAGAGCAGGGGAGGGAGGGAGGAGGGAGGGGTGGAGGGAGGGGGAGAGGGGAGGGAGGGAGGGAGGGGAAGAGAGTGAGGAAGGGGGAGTGAGGGAAAGAGGGAGGGTAATAGGGTGGGAGGGAGGGGAGAGGGAGGGAGGGAGGGTTAGGGGAGGGAGGGATGGAGGGGGCAAGGGAGGGAGGGAGGGAGGGAGGGAGGGGTAGGGGAGGGAGGGGAGGGGAGGGAGGGGGACGGAGGGGGATGGAGGTAGGAAGGAAAGGGAGGGGAGGGAGGGAGGCAGGGGAGGGAGGGAGGGAGGGAAGGAATGAGGCTAATAAGGGAAGGAGGGAGGGAGGGTCATACAACTCCGTAGCCAACAGACCCCATACGGGACTTATTATTGATATTTCTTTTTTCTCGTCGGCTGAACTTTTCGCCCCTTTCCGTCCTCAGCAGGTAGATATGATAGAAACGCAGGCGTATTCGTCCAGGAAGGTGGTGCAGTCGTGCCCAAGGAAGCTGGGCGAGACAGGCGAGACAGACACAGAGTCGCCTACGCGGCATAAAACAACACCGAAAATGCTAACGAGATTTTTTGTTTTTTTAGAAAGATCTCGTTGTTATTTTATGAGAAAGAAAAACAAAATAGACTACACGGAGTTACAGTATAAATTACAAAAAGGGCAACTTGGCAAGAATCTGTGAATCGACTGGATCGTGCTTCGAGCGAGAATCAATCTAAAATATTCACCCGTCTGCATCTGACCACCACTTTGACTTAACTTTCACTTGACTTGACTTTATTTCAATACCAATAAATAATAGTTTAAGGTAAGTAAGTAAATAATAGTAACAGAGGCAAGGGTATTGATATCGGGGGAGCCCGTAAAAAAACATGGCTTGTCTAGTACAGGCTCCCTGAGAAACGAAAAGTTGACAAAACAAGACAAAGCAAAAAGAAAACGAAAAACAATACATGAGAAAGAACGTGAGGTTAAATTACATGGATGAGGTATCTATTAAGCAAAGTAGACTATGGCGTGAAAATAATCATAAGCAAAAGTGATATACAAAAATGTTGCAAACTGCTTACTGAATAATTAGGTTTGCGGTGACACCATGTAAATTCTCTTTTGTGAGTAAGTGTGGTTCTGAAAATAACCGGAGGAAATCGACGTTTCGAACAGTGTACTCTGCTCGTCTTCAGGAGACTAAAGACTCGCAGAGCACACTGTTCGAAACATCGAGATCCTCCGGTTCTTTTCAGAACCACACTTACTTACAAAAGATAATTAACATGGTGTCACCGCAAACTTATTATCCTGCTATTCTCACCATGCAAACCTTCGAATCTCATTTGCTTACTGACTAAAATTACCAAAATGCAAATCTCGAAATTTATTGGGCCTGACGTTTCGGCCAGAATTCCGTAGGGACTGGGGTGGGAGTGCAGGGCGAATCGGAGTGCTAAAGGGACTCGCGACATCTCGTCCCTCCGTCCCTGGACTGTCATTCAAAAATCCATTACTCGCACCGAAACACAGCCGCGGACGAAACTGAATTTCCCAACTAGATTCCCCGACCCACGCGGTCTATAGGAGCTGTCGCGTATGCTACAGACTGCATTGCGTGAACGCTATAGACAGTCCACATGCTGTAGCGCACGGACATGGCATTGGTTTGGACTCGTCGGGCTGAAATAATAGACGGACAAAAAAAATATAAAAAATTCAACTACGATACAAATATTGTTATAAATTACTCGGAATTCCCTCTCCCCCGAAAGGCCTGAGCTGGCGCTCTGTTGGTTTGAACAATCTGCCAAAGACGTGAGTCCCCACGCAAAAGGTGAGTTTAGGGTTGACACAAAACAAAACGTATTGTAGAGGAGGCGATATACGTGATCTATTATAGGCAGTCGTTCCGGCGACCGCTGGACGATTGCCAATCCGTACATCGCAGTCCGCGCTATATAAACCCACTGTGATTTGCCTGCTGACCCTTAAAGGCACTATACGACATTGGTAAAGGTCAAAAGATTGCCACGGTTTGTGTGTTAAACCATTAAACATCCCAAAAAAGCAATCCTGCGAAGGTTTTAGCTCAAATGGTGATCTGAGAAAGTAGAAAAAGGTAAACAAAAACGTCAAGGTTTTTGCACCATTCTGTAGTGTAAGAAATAGTTTATTGCTTGCGAGTAATAAACTGTTTGAGTGAAGATTTCTAGGGAAGTACAGCATTCCAGACCGTAAGATTTCAACAAGAGGATTCTATCATGAGTGACCATCTATAAACTGTGTAAATTAGAAGGAAATCTGTGGACATCGATGTTTTACGATCGTCCGAATGTTGTATTGGGCATTTAAGTTATTGGCATCTGAACAGGTGCGCGTAAGGGGCACACGACCGGCCGACTGCTGTATAGCTGTCGAGCGGGTTCCAGTCTCTCGGCGGGTTGTCTCCGGCGTTTCTCTGGATGCGGGTATCGCTGTCTCGACAATAAACGGCCACAAATCTCACTCCGGTCTCATTGTCAAGGCTGTCAGCGAAAATGATGGCTCTCGCGAGCGCCGATCGGTGCCCGAGTAGGAAGATATGTGTATAATACACAAAAATATCCACCGGGAATACTGTATTCCAGGCAGCACCTTATTGCGTACCACCTGTGTTGCGGGGCTTAATTAATTATGCGGGGAGGGGGGGATAGGAGGGGATGGGGTGTCCCTGTCTGTTTGGGCGTCCGCGCAGACGGCGTGCTCCGATGTGGCGGGTCTACCGGGATGCCTGCCGTCTCCACCTGTTCCTCTGTCCTATAACTATGCCCGTTGCCGCTGCAATTATCTCAACGTGCCCGGTACGGCCGTCCGTCCACTTTGTCAAATTGTCTGCTCTGAGCTCTGAGCTCGGGACACGGCTCAAGGGTGGGGGTGGTGGTGAGGTAGGAGGAGGGGGGAGCAGGGGAGGCGTAGGGGGTTTGATCACGGATTGGACTGTCTGGGGAGACAACCTCAGCCCCCCCAACCCTACCGTAATATCAAACCATCGGGCCCGCTCACGTTCAGAGCGTCGACAAAAGTGGATTAAGCGTCCTCGGACAATTCAAGTACACTGCCTCAGCATCAAAGATGGGAAAGAATAACACCTTGGATGTTTACCAATAAGGATTTTGTGTTCACTTCTCCCAGGCATTCTCTCGTTGAAACTTCTCCGTATTATTCCCCTGCCTGCGTTACTTCATCCCAACCCAACTCGGTCCTGTCCTACCCATTGAAACCACCCTACAAGCTATCCTGTGTGTCTATCATCCATGCCCTTTTGCTCTCCCCTTCCTAATAACTTGAGTGTTTGTCCTTGCTATTCTGCCTGTGAGAAAGGTACTGACAGGAGCGAAGCGTTGAGCCCTCTAAATTTATTTTTGGTCAATTTTACGAAGACCACCGCTCCCGCTTCGGCAGACCGGATTGCATATACCATGCGGTTTGCCGATGATGAAGTCTACGTAAACATTCCGAGAACATGATTCGGCCATCGGATACTTTCATCTTGGTCGCGAATATGCAGCTATTAAGACGGGGGAACGAAGGCGGAGCAGTCGGTCATCCAACGCCGTGAGACAAGCCAGACGCGCTCGTCTTAACGAACCAGTGGAATCAAATTATTAAAGATTGCAAAAATATATATATGTTGTTATCATTCCCCTCTAGGAAGTCCGGTCAGACTCTCGCTACCGTCTCCTCTCTCTCTTCACCCCTCCCCTCTTTCTCCCCTCTCCATATCCCCTCTCTCTCACTCTCCACCTCTCTTCCTCTCTCTAACTCTCCACCTCTCTCTCTGCCCCTCTCTCACTATCCCCCTCTCTCATCCCGTCCCTCTCATCACTCTCCCTCTCCCTCTCTCCCCCTCCCTCTCTTCCATCTCTCCCCCATGTCTCCCCCTCTCTCCCCTTCCCTCTTTCCCCTATCTTTCTCTCGAACCCCTCTCTCCCTACATGTGTCTCTCTCTCCATTCCCTCTCTCCTTTCCCTCTCTCAATTCCATCTCTCTCCCTCCCATCTCTCTCTAACCCTCTCTCTCTCTCTCTTGCCCGTCTCCTTAACTCTCTCCCTCTATCTCTCACTCAATCTATCTCTCTCCCCCATCTCTTTCTCTCTTTTCTGAAATGCGAACAGATGTACTGTTATTCAATATCCACCTGCACTTCCAACTGAGAATCGGTCTTTGTTCTTGTGCCCGACTTACTCCATCACTCTCCTCTACAATCCCGACAATTTCTCTTGATTACGCTTGTTTTGCTCTGTACAACACCATCCCCGTGGGTTAGTATTAGATTTAGGTTGAATCTCTTTCCACAGCATCAATCTACAATGTACATGAACAACTCACAGAATGTACAACAAGCATTGAGTGGACACACCTAACAGAGTATGATCGGATACTGTAAGTAATAATAGATCAATAATGATGTGATACTGAAGGGGGACCCATTTAAGAAGCACAGCCTATAAAATAAAGGATCCCCATTGCAACACGTGCACTGAGCCATCGTCGATCGTAAACATCATAAAGAGGGCTCATTACTCATTACTCGTGGCACAATCAACAGACAGTGATCCCTAATGTCAATGCAAAACACATGACGATAGACAAGGACGAGATAGAAATACGGCAGACATACAATACACAAACACTTGAACACCAGACATGTCAAGTAGTAAACAAGGCCGACGTTAGATAGTGACATGGTACAAACAGCAACAATAGGTAATTGGTATATATAGGGTCTTCATCAACTTCAGTGCTTGGATCAGAACTATGAATTCAATAAAATCGATTTTTAACTCACTTTTGAAAGAAGAGAGGTATTTTTTAACTGTTAAGATGGTCAGCTTTTAGGTCCCTCATATTTGACAGTTTTGGGGCAAAAGATGGACTTTGTTTGAGTTAAAGGAATGTGGAAGTTTGAGTGAAAGGGATATGGAAGTTTGAGTCTTGGCGATTACAGTTGGCATTAACTTCATGAGTCCGGTCGAATGTAGCATTGATTGTAGCTAATAATGTATTACAATTCGATTGATATGTGGGGCCTAAGCACATTATAATAAGTTCCAATTTTTTTTAAGGTTTTATGTTTGCTGAAACAAACACGCAAGTTAGCAACCTTGTCAAATTGGCAAAGACAACTTCCAATGACCCGAGACTCGTACCCGAGACATCTAACTAAATGTTTCTGACTGGAGCCCCAACGCCAGCAGAGACTATACTTGACTACTTGGGAAGGCCGTCATCGATCTAAGGGTTGGGTAGCTCAGATGGTGAGAGCGCTGGTTCTCAAAACCAGAGGTCTTGGGTTAGATACATGGTACAAATAACAAAAATAGGTAGTTGGTATAGGGCCTATCAACTTCAGTGCTTGGATCAGAAATATGAATTCAAACCCAACCATGCCGACCACACCCAACCATGCCTGACCACACCCAACCATGCCTGACCACACCCAACCATGCCTGACCACACCCAACCATGCCTGACCACACCCAACCATGCCGACCACACCCAACCATGCCTGACCACACCCAACCATGCCTGACCACACCCAACCATGCCTGACCACACCCAACCATGCCTGACCACACCCAACCATGCCGACCACACCCAACCATGCCTGACCACACCCAACCATGCTTGACCACACCAAACCAATATGAATTCATTTTTTCCCTTTATTTGCCCTTTTTCCTTTTTTGTGTTTTGTCAATGAATATATATATATTTGTTTTACTAAACGTTTTTGTAAATCGACACTATACGCAATCCCCACGCATAATTCTACTAGTGATCAAAGCAAAAAGACATAAATTTGCAAAGAATTATATGCAAAACCGTCCGCCGGACGGTTTTGCATATGCAATAATGTCCACCGGATAGTATTGCACAGCAGACATAAATGCATGCGACACCGGTACCGCTGGCAAAGTGGATTCGTACAATGGCTCGCACTCAGATCCGGAATGTGACTCCACAGAATGTGCACACAGCCACCGAGAACAGTTGGAACTTCCAAGATTCCCCGGGGATTCTTGGTAAAGGCGAAGCAAAATTTAACATTGTGCAAACATCAACAGTAGAACTTTGTCGCCTGTTTACAAAAGTGGGCGTTCGGTGTGCGTTTGTCAGATCGAATTCAATTTACACGAGTCCCAAATTAAAGTGTAAACCCCGAGCAATGTTTACGTTCGGGAATCCGAGAAAAAGACTGAGACTGGGTATCTTCGGGGGCATAAAAATCTGTCCGCAAGACTTGCACGTTATTGCTCTCTAACATTGCTCGGATAAACTCTGCTGTTGGGATGTATGCACATCTGACCTATCGCGTTGTTCGCGCCATTGCGTCTTGACAGTGTTATCGCGGAGTGGCCCGGGAAACAACAACATCCTTGGGGATTCAAGCCAGGATTTCGTTATAACAACGAGGCCCGGTGCGATTACTTCTCACATCAATTTGCCCCAGAAAGCACTTTACCTTCTTCTTCTTTTTTTCAAATATATGGTGCCTCGGAAAAGAAGAGGAAGAATCTTTACGTGGGGGGGGTCAATATTGTGCTAGAACACTACAAATTGGATTCCCTCTATATTTTCAAGCCTGACACGAGAATGCTGGAGGGGAGATAGATTAGGTTCCTGGTAGCTTCTCATTTTGCCGGTTGGCGGGAGAATGGGGGGGGGGAGCTGCGATGCGCATTACAGAATAATGAATCTGTCGAAGACGGAAGCTAACAAACATCGCCCGCTCGCATTTCACTACCCTGATCCAGGGTAGCTATGCTCGTAAATATAAATACAACTGCATTCCCGCGCGCAGTCGCCGGAGTACGGACGTAAACACGCCGGGTGTATCACCGAAGTCACGGGCGAAAAGAAAGAAAATCACCAAATACTGGGTCAATACATCTGTATCGGTTGACTTCCATCCATGTGGTGTTTTTTTTTCCCACAGCGTCACAATAGGAATGCAATCTGAACAATAGGTCATTTCTTAAGTCAATGCCATCTCTCCATCATAACAATAGACAGGAGTGGAGGCTACTAAAGATCCACTTTGGAGGAATTAAATCGCTCTGTTTCAGCCGATGTACAGATAATGCAACTTCAATTCAAGTTACGTTTAGTCCTATGAGTGTTTTGTGAGTTGCATTTCTGCAATTTAAGGCAGCAAGCATTTTGGAAGAATTATTATGTGCTACTTTAAGATGAGGTCCTCATAACACAACGAATTAGAAATAAAGCACAAACGTAAGTTAAAAACAAGAATTGGCCAATATACACACCAACAAATAAGGTAATACAAGGATTTGCCAATGAAAGTTTTTTCATTTGTTTCCAATATCGGGTCCTATTATAGCAGAAAAACAGTTTGGGAATTTGATACAAAGAAAAACAACGATGGTACACTGCTAAACTTTACGGTAAAACCAATAACAAATGATTAAAGGTACAAACTACTATGGCCATGAATTGCATAGTAAATACTACGGAATTAGTAAATTTTCCTGATTAACAAAAACAAAAATGAATGACCGAACGAACAATACTGCACAAGTACATTTACACTAAAAACCTTTTAAAAAGATAATGCCTACAGAAACTGATTTACCTATTGACAGAGTAAGCCATATCACGGACAATGACTCTCCTATACCAATTTCTATCCCCCGATCAGCCTACACTACCCTATCCATCATCACCCTATCCAAAGGCAAAATAATCACTCATAATTGTTGGAACGCTATCGGGGGCCTTCGTATATCAAACTCGTGATTGATATTCGGGGCCTGCAGACATCGTGCGCTTCAGCGCAGCGAAGGCAACGCACGAAACTTCTCACACAGCCAGCGCAAACGCGTCACGCAGAATGGACCAATGGCCTTATTTCCATTCACCTCTATCGAAAGAGGGAGCCCTACCCAACTGACGTCACGCAGCCGAAGCGGCCATAACAAAATGGCGGTCGTTAGCTCGGTTTGTTATGATGGATAGATCGCTGCCTTTGCCTTGGTATTATGGTCCTCCGTTTATCCTTCATTTGTTATTTATTTTACTACCGCGCTTCCTGGAAAGTCAAAGCACAATAGCTCAATAAATTATGGGTGTGATTTCTGATGAACCGTTTCTGCTCAATGATGTGTACCGTGGAGTGCATCCGTCGTTCGCCCGGATACACTGTTTAACAAACGATTCATCTCCATCAATTCCCATCGCCTGCCCTTCCTAGGCATCTGAGCTGTGAATTGCGTCGATGAGACTCAAAGTAGTTGTTGATAAAGGTGAGAGAAAATAATGATACAACCACGATCTAGGCCCGTGGTCGACTGCGTTTGAGCTAACGAGAGATCGTCCGGGCAGTAACCCGAAGCCATCTTCGTGCGACTAGACTGGTACTTCACCCTCACTGAACTCAATGAGGCCATTCATCCACGAATCTGCTGCCAAAGTGCGGGTTCTCTGACATTTTGCAAACATAACATAAGGCAATAATATCCCCATTGGCCTGTTCTAAAAGAAGTTTTTTTTTCTTTTGAAGTGGCTCAAAGGACGGCCAAGTGGCAATTGAATTCGATTTTAGATTAACGGCTAGCTCTCCTGTCTTGCTCTTTGTAGCATGTGATAGGGCATTCCAGGGCTTGCATTTTGATTATCAGCGTGATGTCATTTGATCCTTGCTTCCGGTCGAAACCGGAAGTGTCGTCGTATTCAGATTGGGTACCATATTTGAACGTCGTTACCAAAAGTGTCGGGTTAAGGTCGACTAATTTTCGTCAAACATTTATTATTATGATGTCATAAGCCTCTCGAGTGCCCTCTAGCGGCAGGTTGAAAAATCTCGAAATCCATTTTCATTTCATGTCAACGGCGAAGTCTGAGGAAATCATTTACCTAGAAAATGCACGTTCAAGAGTTCAAGAGTTCAAATCTTAAAAAATCCCGTTCTGAAGCTTCGAGTGAGATTTGTTCATCACATTAAAGGGTAACGATTAATCTTTGCGATGATGTCATGACTTCCATGCCATTGATGTTCCCGTGCCTCTGGTGATGAATATTTATATATTCAAATGTGTACCACTTGACCTTCAAGCGTCACTTTGTATACGCACGCACGTCTCGTGCAGTGTTAAGCACGCGTAGTGTATTTACCACGGAGCAGTTCACTTGTAAAAGTTCAAAATAGGTTGTCTTGGGATCGCGATAGCGTTATGGACCAGCGTATACGCAACATATTGTTGCGTAACTTACGCAACAATTTACTGCCTTTTCTAAATAGTGCACAAAAGAGCCATTGTGGCGCAAGACTTACGCAACATTTTTAACGCTGCGTAACTTACACAACTGCGGCCGATTTCAAGAAAAGTTGCGTAAGTTACGCAACGTACAAATGTTGTGTAAGTCTTGCGTCGACGTGCGCAGCAACGATCGCATTCGGCTGCTCAAAAAAATGCGCCGAAGAGGCTGGACGTTGAGAGCGTAAAGTAGCTTTATCTTTGGGAACTGTATTATAGCCGGGTTTTCCCAAGGGCTTGAGAGCCCAGGGGGGTTTCGGGACACGCTTGCCCGTCCAAGAATAGGTGCGGGGGCTGAAAACCCCGGTCCAGTCAAGCCGTACTTGCTCTTTTCTGCGTTGAAAACATCTGATATTAACCTACTTTCAAAGAATGCTGTATCGCCGTAATAAAAAGAAAGCCGTCTGATGATAGATAGATAGATGTTGCCGTTTCACTTTCACGGGAAAGTTGACCAAGGTAGGCTCATGAGAAGAGTCGCCAATAAACGCATTACCTTGCATTTTCATTTACACAACTTATGAACTTATGAGGCTGATTTGAGATCAAGACAGTGTAGGCCCGTGGCGTATTTGCGTCCTTAATATGGAGTAAAAGATGAGATGGAAATGGTGGGAAAACCGTAATTGTACTTGCCCTCGCTTAGCTTTTCACACAACCACTGTTTTTAATACTTCACGTGTTGTCGAAATCTCAATTCTACATTCATTCAGTGGTATGACTGCCTTTCGATCAACACCAATCTTCGGTTCCATTGGATGCAATATCGACATTGTCTGGCCGTCAGTTTTTTCTGGCACCCCGGGGGGACGTTCGGATGTACACTCAAAGAGCCCCACTTGTCCGGACAAAGAGCAAAACATCACGGCGCCGAACGTCGTTCGTTGACCGCGTGGGGGGGGGGTCGGTTATTCCAGAGACCTCCCTGTCTGGTTGGGGTTTCCAATTAGCAATGCGATGTCGGGCCTGTCTTCTTCTGACTCCCTCCCTCCCCTTCTTGTCTGCTCGCACGGAGTATGACAGGCTTATCACCCCGAAGGGTGGCTTTTGCGTTGCTCTCCTCGACCGGGGAGTTGTCCCCCCCTTTCCCCCTCTCCCTCTGCACGCTCACTTAATTCAGGACACATCAACACGGTCATGTTTTAGTCATTGGAGCGTCGGCCTCCAACTCCCACGCCGGCTTGACTGCCGCGTTGCTGGAGATCAAGAGGTTTAACGGACGAGGCCGATGCCGTAAGCCCTCCCCCTCTCCCCCCTCCCGAATGTCAGGCGAGGACGTACCGTTCACGTACCTCTGCACGGTACACGGACTGAGCGCAAAGCTTCATCACGGATCTCGGGATCCAAAACATTATTCCAATCAATTTCCTGTCAACGCCGCCTCGGACAATCCAGCGTTATACCGGGACCGTTGCTCGCTCGTAAATAAAAATCAGGCCGGCGCGCGAATGTGCTTTGCCGGAAATGTTGGTGATTAAACGCTTGGAAAGAATTATCCGAGCTATGCTGCGAAGGCAAATACAAGTGGAATGGGAAATTCCACGGTTGGATTGGCCGTGTTGAAAACGGGGGGTGAAATGCCTGGTTGACTGGAACGGTACTGGAACCTAAGGCGTCTGGTTTTGCTATACCAGTGCTCTTACCATCTGAGCTATCCAGCCCTTAGATGGTGGCCTTCCCTGATAGTCAACTAGTCCTTGTCAGGGTGGTGGCGCCATGCCGCCAGAAGCATTCAATCATGAACTGCCATAATATCGCCACAGATCACGCCCGCTTTAATTCAGATGCAAACAACCTATTGTTGTAAAACTGTCTACAGCTACTATGGGATCCAAATAATAAGGTTGATGCAGCTTTTCAATATGAGTAAGGACAAACTGGCTGGGAACTGTGGAACAAATTGACTGACCCATTGATTGAATACGTCTGACTGGCGCCCCTCCGTTGGCAAATACTAGTTGACAATTTTGGGAAGGCCACCATCTAAGGGCTGGATAGCTCAGATGGTAAAAGCGCTGGTACGCAAAACCAGAGGTCTCGGTTCAGATCCTTGTCGAGTCAACGTTTTCTTTGCCAATTTCCAATTAGCTGTTAAATTATCAAACACTGGGATGCCCTGACCTTTCTGACTTGAAGAGAGGTCCTGTGATGCTCGAAACGTAAAGCCCTCCTAATTTTTGACAAATTTTCAAATTTAAGTCTGTCAGCAGTTTGCAAATAATTTGCATTTGCAAATGTGATTGTGATTTAGACTCCTTTTTAAAGCATAAATTAGCATGGATTATCTATCTGACGGGTCCCTGGAGGGTTTCCGTCCATTCTACGATTCAATCTTTGGACGGGGGACGGCCTAATGGTAAGTAATTCAACGAGCTGTCGACCGCGGCAGCTGTATCAAATTGGCACGTGGAATTAGCGGATTGTGCGCTGAGGCTATGTCCTCCCACTTCTACAAGGATGTAATCGCATATCCTTGGATTACCCATTACACGTGATAGCATCATCTTGCATCTTCGTCCCTGCCGCTGCATTAGGGACTCTGTGGGGCCCGCACGCCGCCAAAAAAAAAAAATCTCCACACCGTATGTCATGAGGTTTGCTGGGCAGCGGTGGTGTGGGGCGCACGACATATGCGGGCCCGGCACCATGGTTATACCAGCTCATCGTGTTTCATTTGCTGAAATGCGTTCTTCTGCTTCCTTCGTGATATTTTGCCTCGGCAAACCAAGGGAAACAAAAATAAAGCAAACAAAGGAAATGAGATGAGAAGGCAATCTCTGCCTTCGATGAAAGTCCCGCTAGGATCGAAATGTCAAGCCCTCCAATTTTTTTTATGATTATTTGCATTTTGGGACATTTTGGGGTCTGTAAACAGTTGTCTGTGCATGTCACTGTCTCATTTCGGCACAAAATGACAAAATATAAATCGAAATTAAACAAATACAATTTAGGGCGTGATCCATGGAGATATACGATAGTTGATGGTTAAATTGCTTTTGATTGGCACCCTCATCCCGGCAAAGACTAGATGATTATTTGGGAAGGCAGCCATTGAAGGGCTGGATACCTCAGATGGTAAGGGCGCAGGTACGCAAAACCAGAGGTCTCGGGTTCTAGTACCCGTCCAGTCCAAATTTCCGTTGCCATTTTGTCCAAAATTGTTTAGCATTTTCCAGTCAGTTTTTCATTAATTAATTTGACTCAAATTATGATACAAAATCGCCCGTTGTACAGAATGATAAGGACACCTTTAAACATGTTAGAAATGCCAAGTCAAGTGGGACCCGTGAAGGTTGTGGCAACAACATGTAAGAATATATCTTGTATGAGTGTGTGGTTCGGAGCAGAATCGATGAGAGCATCGGTTCACTTAAGAGCCATGCACACACAGTTCTCTACCCAACAACGCACTCACAAAAAGAGATAGACCCTGTCTAAAAAGTGTCACTGCAAGCCATCTTTGACTCGGTACGTTCACCATGCATGAGCAGACTGAAATGTCGTACTGACATTTTAATGTTTGCGTTCTTTAAAGCCCTAACACAACATTGGTATAATTGAAAAACAGAAATAATCACAGATTTACATGAAACTTATACAGTTTGAAGATGGTTATAGTAGAAACCTCTTACTGAAATATTTCTCCCCAAAATGGGGAGTAATGAGGAAAAGAAATAGTTTACGTCTCACCGAGATCTAAACTATTTTCCGGAACAGTACGGCGATGGATGCTGCATTTCCGCGAACAAATGAAGCGGTTTTCACGAATTTTTTGAGACTTGGTTGGCGGATTGAGCTGAAATTTTCACAGGCGTGCCATTTCATGAATACGTTTGATCAGACAACGTATGGATGCCATTCTTTGACCTCCACTTATGTTGTGTAGGGGCTTTAAAGCATCTGTGTGATATTTTTTGTAATCTGTCTTCTGCACATAATCCTCAATTAGACACAATACCAGCTCTATACTTGCTAAACTTTCGCATGCTTTTGTTCTATACTTTATGTTCCAGTTTTTCTACCCGAATTTCGTTCAACTATTTGGATCGTTTGATCGCACTTTACATTGGATTTCAGTTAACTCATCAGTTCTCGTATATAAATCTTTTTGACAGCTTACATCTTCGCCTCATGCGGTAACTCTAATTGTTCTTCCCTTTGAAGAGAAAAAGAATGAATGAATGAAAAAGAATGAATGAATACCAATGTCGTTGGAACAGGATATATACTCTTACGAACTACAAAATGGACTCGCGATGGGGTATCGGTAATCAAGTTTTACTTTGATGGCAAACGTAGGGGTCTTTTTTTTCTTTTCATTCATTTGGCTCTAAAGTGACCTTCAAGAGCGTGCACTTTACGCACTGCCCAAGGGGCATTAGAAAAGCAAGCAAACGGATTCTCCCGGTCTGAGAATGTGCCACTTTGTCATCCACAGTTGTGGGGCAAAAAAAATTGCAATCAGAAAAATCTCTTATGTTGAACCAGATGCTTCGAAACATACGCCCCTGGCCCAAGCATGCAAGCGCTCCTTACCTATAGCATTTGTGAATCGAAAGAAAAAATCTTGGAGCTCTCGTTTGGGCCACATCTTAATGGCTTCGATCTTCCCCGAACCATTAAAGGAGGGATGGAGGGAGGGAGGAAGGGATGGAGGGAGGGAGGGATGGAGGGAGGGAGAGAGGGATGGAGGGATGGAGGGATGGAGGGATGGAGGGATGGAGGGATGGAGGGAGGGATGAAGGGAGGGAGGGATGGAGGGAGAGATGGAGGGAGGTATGGAGGGAGGGAGAGAGGGATGGAGGGAGGGAGGGAGGGAGGGAGGGGGAAAGGGAGGGAGGGAGGGAGGGAGGGAGGGAGGGACGGAAGGATGGATGGAGGGAGGGAGTTAGGGATGGAGGGAGGGATGGATGGAGGGAGGGAGGGAGGGAGGGAGGGAGGGAGGGAGGGAGGGAGGGAGGGAGGGAGGGAGGGAGGGAGGGAGGGAGGGAGGGAGGGAGGGAGGGAGGGAGGGAGGGAGGGAGGGAGGGAGGGAGGGAGGGAGGGAGGGAGGGAGGGAGGGAGGGAGGGAGGGAGGGAGGGAGGGAGGGAGGGAGGGAGGGAGGGAGGGAGGGAGGGGTGGAGGGAGGGAGGGAGGGAGGGAGGGAGGGAGGGAGGGAGGGAGGGAGGGAGGGAGGGAGGGGTGGAGGGAGGGAGGGAGGGAGGGAGGGAGGGATGGATGGATGGAGGGATGGATGGAGGGATAGAGGGATGGGGGTGGGGGATGGGAGATGGAGGGAGGGATGGAGGGAGGGAGGGATGGAGGGAGGGATGGAGGGAGGGAGAGAGGGAGGGATGGAGGGAGGGAGGGAGGGAGGGAGGGAGGGAGGGAGGGAGGGAGGGAGGGAGGGAGGAAGGGATGGAAGGATGGATAGAGGGAGGGAGGTAGGGATGGAGGGAGGGATGGATGGAGGGAGGGATGGAGGGAGAGAGGGAGGGAGGAAGGGAGGGAGGGAGGGAGGGAGGG
The DNA here is from genome assembly GCA_949987565.1 of Luidia sarsii. NCBI lineage: Eukaryota > Metazoa > Echinodermata > Asteroidea > Paxillosida > Luidiidae > Luidia > Luidia sarsii. The sequence goes on along the minus strand of OX465112.1, from coordinate 1,393,666 downwards.
AGGGAGGGAGGGAGGGAGGGAGGGAGGGAGGGAGGGAGGGAGGGAGGGAGGGAGGGAGGGAGGGAGGGAGGGAGGGAGGGAGGGAGGGAGGGAGGGAGGGAGGGAGGGAGGGAGGGAGGGAGGGAGGGAGGGAGGGAGGGAGGGAGGGAGGGAGGGAGGGAGGGAGGGAGGGAGGGAGGGAGGGAGGGAGGGAGGGAGGGAGGGAGGGAGGGAGGGAGGGAGGGAGGGAGGGAGGGAGGGAGGGAGGGAGGGAGGGAGGGAGGGAGGGAGGGAGGGAGGGAGGGAGGGAGGGAGGGAGGGAGGGAGGGAGGGAGGGAGGGAGGGAGGGAGGGAGGGAGGGAGGGAGGGAGGGAGGGAGGGAGGGAGGGAGGGAGGGAGGGAGGGAGGGAGGGGTGGAGGGATGGATGGAGGGAGGGGTGGAGGGAGGGAGGGGTGGAGGGAGGGAGGGGTGGAGGGAGGGAGGGGTGGAGGGATGGAGGGAGGGAGGGGTGGAGGGAGGGAGGGGTGGAGGGAGGGAGGGATGGATGGAGGGAGGGCACCATTCGCCTTCAGCGAGATGCCTTTAAAATGATTCCAGGACTGCAAATCGGCTACTATAACTAGGGCCCTTTCGTCGAGATGCAGTTCGAGGGCTGGTTTCCGACCGTCGGGGGCCACACGAGCATACTACCGCCTGGAGGGTTGGCATGGGCAAGGGGGAGGGGAGAGTCGACGGGAAAAAATCATACTCTCGGCGCACTCTTGAGGAGGAAATTAGAGAAACCTCAAGCACGAAGGCAGTAAATGGGACGCCTAGAAAATGAAGACTAAAGAAGAGAGAAAACTGCTTCCCAAAGAAAAGAAATAGATATAGGCCTAACGGTGCCAGGAATGAATGGACAGCCTACCGAGATGAAAATGGACAAGGTCGAAAGGCTGACGGGCTCCTAGTACACAGATCTCCCCTTAGAGTCGTGCCGGTGTAATTTGGAGATAGGGATTCACCGCCAAACAAATTGACAAAAAAGGGGGTAGTTTCTGGAAGCGGGCCAATCTTTGATCTACCCGGAGAATATTAAAACAAAGGGACGCGCTCAGACGAAAGAGTGCAGTGGCAGGTTCGTGTGCAGAAATGGAAACAAAAATCAAATATCTATTAGTCCAGCAGTTGATTTTCACCAAACTCATCGTAACTCACGAACAGTCGCAAGGCGAAAGGCGATGCACATCAACCATACGATCTGTCAGAACTTAGGATGGGTTATCAACCGTACGTTGAGTTACGCGTCATAACGCTTTGTGAAAATCCACCCCACGTTACCTTTAGTGCCAAATCCTTTTGCACCACAAGAACGTTCGTCGAGAAGGACTTGGCGAGAAATCAGCTCGCTGTATCGGAATTCATCAGAAATGCTTTATGTCTCCAGATTTTGTCTTTAGAGGTTTTTCAGTCGCACGTTTTTTAGCGGTCAGCGTTCAATTCACGCGGATGTATAGACGCGGAACGCGCGCACCTTCGAGTCATCAATGTCCAATGGAAATACTCAGATTTGATATTTGCATGCGCTTCCGCGTATTTGGAGGCTCCTGTGGACATGCTAATTAGCCTTTGGCGGTCAAGTGACGTCACGTGAAGACCTCTATACAGAGTCCATACAGTTTAGCTATCCCCGACCAATCATGTTACCCGTATAAACATTCTGGCCAACATTGGTTAAAGTGTGGGCTAAATATCTGTTTACGCTGTAAGGTAATAACTATTTTGGTTTGCCATATGGTGGTTCAAATAATCATCCCGATGAGTTACTGTCTTTACTTCCTTGTGTTTGTCAAACGACTAAAGAAAAAAACTGACTGGGAACTTCATTTTCTCCTTTATTTATTGGACTTTTTATTGAAAAAGCTACCTACACTTTGTGTGCTCCCCGAAACTGTTCAGGTACTTTGCATCTAAAACGAGACAACGACAACGACAACGACAACGACAACGACAACCACGACAACGACAACGACAACAAAACAACAACATCAACAGCAACAGCAACAACAGCAGCAACAGCAGCAACAGCAGCAACAGAAACAACCACAATAACAACAACAGCAGCAGCAGCACAACAACAGCAGCAGCAACAACAACAGCTTTTGCCTTTTCTGCCATAAGAGAATGTTGGTTTGCGCCGGGGACAAGAGGTAACCATGCTATAACAATTACAGCAGCAACAAAAACAACAACTCGCTCATCTCTCGACTGTATCGCATTAGACAAATCTCAGGGGAACATCCTGTCCACCGAGAATGAAAACACTGCCAGAGAGCGTAAGTCTCCCCCAACATTATAATCAAGAAGCAAAACAGGACAAAGTACGAACACACCGTCTCAGAACCTCTGTGTTCTTTTGCGATTTCCGTATGATTAAAAAAAACTCCCTGCCTATATGCTAATATTTACTCTTTGGTTTGCATTAGCCATCGATTTCCTGTCCAGTGGCAAAGCTCCTGGGGTTTCTGCTCGGGAAGTCCAGCAAACAGCCGCAAGGAAGTGATGTCTTCGACGAGATTTACATAACCATGTCTATCAGTCACAGTGACTCGTTGCGATTTCGCGTAAACATTGCTATTTCAGGCTGCAGTTGAATGCGAGGTTAACCTTCAAAGAGCAAGGACGGGAGGAATTCCGCCCCCTGTATGTTTTTATTTTAGCGTCTTTGTGTTTTTTATTCCTGCGTACTGAGGCTGTATGACTGTGTGACCAGCTTATTAAGTACATTTTGATACCAATTGTACTGAAATTGGAGGTGCCGTTCTCTGACAATGAAATTTCATACATAAATTCATACATTAATGCCTATATTATTCAAGCCAATTACTACAGTTCGGACAGAGCCTGATGGATATAACACCGTCTTACTGCAGACGAAGTCTGTACACAATCAATCAATATATAAAAAAATCAAATTGAAAAGATAGAACGTAGCCTGTGGGTGCTATGAACAACGGATTCAGTGAATATGTAGTTTTTGGGCTGTGTTTCTTACTGAACGTTGGAGTTGCAGCTGACACCCACCTGATGATTGCGTGCAGCGAAATATGTCTAATCATAATAATCTATGCCCTCCCCCAAGTTTTCCTCAGTCACCGCAATCCGAAGCTACAATAATTGATAGTAGTTTACGAAGCTTTGAATAGTCAAGCTCAAAAATACATAAAGGAATGATTGAATTCAAAAGTCTCACTCAAAACACTCACAGTCAGAATGTACGAAGTAAACAAGTCTAGTTGACTGTTACTTATCAGGGAAGGCCACGATCTAAGAGCTGGATAGTTCAGATGCAAGAGCCAGATACGTTAATCCAGAGGTCACGGGGTCAAGTCCCGGTCCAGTCAAAGTTTTCTTTGCCAATTGATCAATTTAAGACAATATTGTGATATATAAATTCCCTTTTATAAAAACTAAAGCAAACCTTGGAGACAATTCATTCATTTGCCCACGCCTATATTATGGAATAGGCTGTCATTGGAAAAAATGGCTCCGTTGATAAAATAACTTTAAATCAAAATTTAAAACTCATTTGTTAATTCAACATGTAACAAAGCATACACTGCAGCGCAATATAAAATATCCATATGATTTTTGCACTTTATAAATTGATATGAGGCCTAGCATTATGTTATTAGAAGGGAAAAAAAACGCCGTACCAAATGCACCACCTTAAAACCAATGTAAACTTAGCCTAAAGATTCTGAATAAAAAAGATTACCTGACCCCAAGTACATCTGACCACGCTCCAACTTTCGTGTAATCCTCCACCTTAATCACCATTTTATGTCAACACTGCCTACTAATTTCCAATTGGAAAGTGTTATTAATGGCAACTACTGTAGATTCGAATATGCCTCTCGCCCTAGCCTTGACTGGAAGGGTTTGAGCAATAATAATAATAAAAAAATCCCGCGATTCAGCGGTCAAGTGATCGAACACTGCGGGCTTAATAAGCGCGCAACAGCTGCTGCCCATTGCTGGCCGCCGCGGGCGAATTTCGGACATCTTCGGATAATGAGCACGCCCCGGGAAGCGTCCGTTGAGCTGGCGCGGAGTTATGGGAATGTATAGCCCCCCCCACACCTCCCTCCTCAATTCTCTCCCACTATTTCTAATCTCATCATCACGACGCCTAGCTCAAGCATAAAGACGGGCACAACAACTCCACGGCCACTCGCCGAAAACCACTTCCAAACTGTTCGCGCTGTGTTGTCTCGGTGTTGGAGCGCGACCACCTCTCACGATGAGACGACTCGACCCAAATCTAAAGTGTCCCTTTCATCTTCTCATTCGTCCCTTTCCCCCTCTAGATGGCCCGTGCTAAGCATTTGACTCCACCTTCGGGTTCCGAAATCTATGACGCACGAGCAATCGAAGCAGTCAGGGTGTGGGGGGGGGGGGCTTTTTACTCGGCAGATGGCTGTGATTGAGCGCCAGCACGGTCTGGCCTTCGGACATTTTCCCCTGCGACATATCGTTTTGGCCCACGACAATGACGGCCCTCTTTCCCCGCCCAGAAACGGGTTCGCCGGTGATGAGGTTCATTCCGTTGTTAATTCATACGCGAAGAGCCAGTAAACGCATTCACGTAAACTAGCGATGGAACATCGCAAACCGGTCCCCGATGAGTACGATGTATTAAGATGTATTAACGGTTCGGTTCCCTTCGGGAGAATTCACTACCGACAGTAATGTCGAATTTTTGTTCCCCAGTAGTAACAGCTGTGTATAGCTTCAAGCTGGGATTCGTTTGGAAATTTGCAATGGTAATAACTCTGATATCGGTAATAGAGATGTATTTGCACGGATATTAAATGGCGGCAGCGCAAAAATCTCCAGTATACTATCGGGAAAATCGTTCGACCCTCTTCGTGGCATTCTCCCACCTCGCTGCGCGCCAGAGAACATCGATGGTCGTCGGCAATAAGCCACCTCGCACCAATGAGCCACCCCGCATCACTCAAACCGACCAGAGTGGTTTGCACACGAAGATCATTCTCTCTCTCAAAGATAAACAAACCACCGTTGCTTTGATACAAATCCTCCCACAGTTGCACCTAAGTGAAATAATACACTGCTCGATATGTGAAGAAGACGAGATGGAGTAAAGGTACCTATATACGAAGCCGAATTAAGAACATGGCAAAAATTCACCTCCTGACTAGACTCGTAATACGTATGGCATGTATGACGTATGATACGACTTACATCTCGCACGTACGACTTATGTAGAATGTCCCGCGATTTAACTCGTACGTATAGGGCGTAGGCTACGGTATAATGTACATTCGTACGTACGAGTTACGATTTAACTGTACGTACGATTTACCTTGTACGTAAGACATCTGCCGTACGCACGACTTATGAATAATATTCCGTGTTTACGCGAATGAGCTCGTACATGCGTACGAAGTATCTCTCGTACATATTATACATAAAAGTCGCACATAAGAGATCACCAGTATACGTAGGAGATGTACATGCATGTCGTCCATATGGATTTAATTAAGCGCATCCATCATTGCGCCATCATTCAAGTCCTACGTACCACATATTTAATAAGTCGTATGTACAAGTTACGTCAGGGAGTTTGTTTGCTTCACCATGCCTCTAATACAGCAAATATGTCAAAAACGAATTATGCGCTAATACCGGTAGTTTTTCATCTGTTGCCGCGTGCTAAGAGCTCGCCACGTCATTTCCAGCATCTGTGCACGCTGACGTAGAGGCAAGCATTCACATCGAGAGAGGCTCACATACAATCGTGCGTGATCACCATCGCTTTCCCATTGGTCACCTTAGTTGTTTTCCCCTCATCTCCCTCAGCGCCCCTCTGGAATGGAATGGAGCGGTCCTGCCGGATCTTTCTTTTTCCCCCTCAAAAGCCTGCTGCCGAGAGCTCCCCAGGTAAAGATTTGAGTTCGCACGCCGCGCGATGAGCAGGACTCGCCTCGCCTCGTCACAGTCAGTGTCTTGGTCTGAGAAAGGTGGGAGCTAAAGCCTTTGCTGTCAGCGGGTTCTCTCGGCGTATGTTTTCTCGTCTCGTTCGTCTCTCCCCTACTGAGATGAGAGAGCGTTGACGATAATCTCACCGACAGCGGTATACACAGGGAAGGTGCGGGCAACATCAAGGTAAGCAAGTCAATTTCAGTCTGTGAGGAGGGATCGGACTTGGACAACGGACCTTTCTAGATTTCACAATTTCGTGTAAATCTCCGAAAATAATGAATTGTTAAACATTGCTCAGTGTGGGTCGAAACTGCCCTGTCAAATCCTGAATCCTGTATTCCCAATGCTGTGCGTTTTCGCTTCACTCCGTAAACCCCAACTATACACCCAGCCAATAGTTATTGCTTTTTTTCTAGAGAGTGCAAATCTGAGTAAACGAGAGTGAAGTGAGCTGAGTGAACTGTAAACAAAAAAAAATATGGTCTTTTCGTGAGGGCGCAGGGATTTAGCGGTAGTCGGAAAACTGCCATTTGTATTCTTTACAGCGAATCTGCGTCGTTCAAAAGCAAAACTGACTCCCCTTGGGGAAACATTCCTTTTAACACTTGCTTGGGCACCTGCCAATGTAAAAAATTAATATCAGATCGTTGGTAAGAGTCCTTTTTTTTCTTTGCCAGTTGAAAAAACGTTTACCTTTCCCTACGTGCAATAGCGACGGTCTTTGCACAGCTTTGCCGAAGCAAAGCGTCCGCGTGCTGACTGTCAGTTTGAAATTTACTCGGGAGGGGGGGGGGGGCAAGTTGATGCATTGAACACGCGCGTAACTGCGCCTATATAGTTGCAGTATCGTCGCTCCGATAACACCAGTCTGTGGGCATAGCTTTGTTGATTCGGAACGCCGGATGCGCCTGATTGATAGAGGACCCTTGTTCCCCAATGCGAGTGATTTTGACGCGGCTCAGCCGAAGTGCCTCGCTGGACGTCCATCGGAGAAGGGGGAAGATGAAGGAGAAGAAGAAGGAAAAGAAGGAGTGAGATGAGGAGGAGGAGGAGGAGGATGGGAGGAGAAGGGGAAGAGAAGAAGAAGAAGAAAATACATCCCCCAATGCTCGAAAAGTATTCGGGCGCACGGGTCTTGAAATTCTGTGCCAGAATGCCGAATCGATGGATCACGAGGAGTTAACGATGCCTCGGGAGCCGTGTCAAGACACGGGAGACGGACGCCAGCGACTACTAAATCATGGACGGAGAGTCGGTTGAGAACAGGGTGCAGTACGCGTGTGCGTGTGCACGTTTTTAATTTGTGTCACTGCTTCGCGGAACCGCGAGTAGTTTCACACGGGGCGCCGTCGTCCATTGCGAAGTACGTACGTTGAATGGGCGTCGTTAATTAAGCGCGGCCGAGGTGCTGTCGACGTTGAAGCATGGCATAATACAGTCGTAAAAAAAGCCATTCCGATATGACCAGCTCCCGACACGCAATAAAGAGACTTTTTTTTTTAATTCAATGAAGTAACATCAAGTAGTTACCATTATCATTTTTCTGACATGCACGCGTTTCGATCTTAGCACAGGTCCTTCATAGGGCAAGGTCATCATGTGGGATCCTGCTAGGATCATATTATGAGATCTATCATCAGAAAGGTCTTTCCACAAATTACTTCAAGTCGGTAAACATTTTGTTCACATCATTTGTTTGTTATTATTGGTATTTTTGGGGGAATGAGGGTTTGCCCTACTGGACGTAATAAGCACTGAGTGCTCAGTGCTTTGATACCCGATACAGGCAGCTCGGGTGAGATTCGAACCTTCGTCTACAGCTTTCTAGTGCAGACGCCGAGCAGGGCAAACCTCATTGAATTACTTTGTCCTCGATATACGCATCATGTTATATCTTCTTCTTCTTTTTTTTCAATTTCAATACAGCACGCGAGGTAATACCTTAGACCGTTGGTTGCAGGGACGTTAAAACCATTGTAATTCTACGCCAAGCAGTAAATGAGTGAATCATTTCCTCGGTCCCCTGGGTGAAGATTGTTCCACACGCTCTATATAACCTTGCCGAGCTTCGGCGTTTCGGCAGTAAATTGATTTGCAGAAGCAGAGCCCCCACACCTTCCCCTCCTCTTAGAGTGGGTTGGATAAGTAAAACGTGTTTTCAGAGGAAACAACGCCAGCGACCTCGAGTTTGTGTTGTCGGCGAGAACAGGCGAGAAAAGACAGAGGCTTTTCCGGGGGATTTTTTGGTTGTTGATAAGACGCGCCGCGCCAACACGAAAACACGCCTGTTTGGGTAAATGTGATGTAACCAAACAAAGGGGGGAGCTTTTATGTGGAGGTCGTGTGATCCCTTTCATTCTCGGGAGAATGGATTTTGATCTATTGTAGTCGTTAGAAAAATAATCCCCCATCCTCACTAATGAAACTCTCAATAAGCAGTCACTATAGGCTAGGTCGTCGAATTCGATCTATTGCTCACATCTTGGGGGGAATAAATGGTAAAGACAATTGTTCCTGTATGTAAAGGGACTCGAACCAGGTATCCTTGGGCCCATCCTTTTGGCACTCCTGCCACTCGATGGTATTATAGCCTTCACAGACAGAACAACCCACGCCATTCGCTTCGTCAATTCCATGCATATTAAACAATCATTCAATACGATTGGTAGGTTTATATGATGGAAATACCAAGCAGGTTTGCGGTGACACCATGGATACGTCATCTCTTAAGTATGCCTCTCTGAAATTAGAGCCGGTACCGGTAACTCAACGTTTCGTGTAGTGTGTACTCTGCCCGTCGTCGGGAGACAGACAAATGGGCAGAGTACACACTACTCGAAACGTTGAGCTATAAGACCGGCTCTCTCAGAGCCTTGATGTATACGGTGTCCCCGCAAAAATTTTACTTAGTGGATGCAGCTTTTTTTTCTCCCAAACTACATTTTCAATCTAGTATAAAAATAATGACAATTACTCACAGGTTAGTTATTCGGGCTGGTATTTAAAAACTAGACCATCGGTTTTTCAAACGAAAAACAAAACTACCGCATCTGTACTCGTGGTGATTGGTTAGACGTAGGTTGTTGTTTTGGTCTTGGTGGGAAGGGAAGGGAGGGGGGAGGGGATGGCTGTTTACCGAGCGGAGGTATGGGGAGGATTACCGCCGCCCCATCCCCGGCCAATATTTGCTCTGATCGCAAGCGGTGCAGGGAGGACTCGAAGGCAATCACGCTTCTGGGATCCCAACCCTAGTCCGGCGAGAGCAGACGGGATTGCCCGGCTATCGAGGTCGAGCTTCACGCGAAGATTCACAGCTCTCTCTCTCTCTGTAAAGAGGCGCCCCACATTCGGCTCACCCCCATCCATCCTCGCACGGGTCACGATACCTTTTTTACCCGTGGCGCAATGTGTTTACGTTTTAGCACCACGAGCCCCCGTTAAGGAACTACCAAGCTTGCACCTGCAATTATGTATAAAAAACAATCAACTGAGGACCTGATTTCCCTTACTATGACCTTAAGGCTATGGTATATTGAATTATCCCGCAGGTCAATGTATCCCCAGCCATGGCTCTATTAGGCATTCAAGAGCATTCTGTATTCAAAAGCAATTTACAGACTCTCGTTGATAACGTTATTTATCAGAGAGAATAGCGAGCTCCCCCGAGGAAAACAAACCAAGGTTTTTTGGGGAGGGGTGAGTGCAGCACTATAGACGATCAAAGTCGTTCCTATATACCAGAGTGAATGAGAATAAGTGTCCTGACTTAGTTTCATCTTTGTGACTATTGGCGCCGTTGTCGTGGTTGTCGTCGCTGTCATCGCGGTCGCCGTCATCGTCGTTGCCACCGTTAGGACTCTTGTCAAAAAAGATCATCGGTTGGGTATTAGATGATTTGACCTGTCCGATGTCGTTCCCACCGGATAGCCATCGTGAATTTTTCACCCCAGAGTCCAGTACAATCGGCTTTCTACCGGGGAGAATTTTATCGGTCGGATGAATTCAACCGATGATCTTTTTGACAAGAGACCTTACCGTCGTCGTCTTTGTTGTCGTCGTCTGGTTGTCGTTTCCGACGTCGTTCCTGCTGCTGATGCATACCGTCATCCTTATTTTGCTCGAATCCGTCGACGTTCTGCAGACCGCGACGGAATGCACGCGCGGGACTTTATGAGATACATTCCGACAAAATGGGCTAAATCTTAAATCCTTTGATGAGGACCCACTGGAGAGCAAGTGCCAGAAGCCGCGGTCATACCGGCTCCAGTGGCTTATCATGATATCAACCTCGGAGTTAGAGCGACGCGAATGGTTTTCGTCAGTGCCGAACCGGACAGAGACGCGCTCCATCCCGACAGCCAAGGGAGATAAAAAAAAAAAGTGACTCCCATACCGCGTTATCTCAATGTAAACATAATGCTGGGCGTCTGTGGCAAACATCGCGGGGCGGTGCCGTCTGAGGTAAATCGAAATAGACTTTTCAGCGACATTCTTGCGCCATAGGGGTGACGGGGGGACGGTTGATTAGAGTTACGTTCCGCTGGCTCTTTTTTTCTTTTCGCTCCGTGCGTCTCCGGATGAGGTTCACAGCGAACTTGGGCCATTGCTTTTTTTTTCCCAACGAAATTAGTTTTCAATTCATTTATTTCCCGGGGGGAACTTTTGTGCCGGCGCTGAATTGTCCGCTCGCTCATGAAGAACTTGATCTTTCGCTTCTCCGGTGTTTTGCAGACGCGAGCAGAACCGCGGACTACCCGAGGATATTTAGATGTCTGTCTGTCTGTCTGCGATGCAAAGATGCAAAGTGCATGGGGTAGGAGAGAGAGAGAGAGAGAGAGAGAGACAGACAGACAGACAGAGAGAGAGACAGAGAGAGAGAGATAGAGAGAGAGAGCGAGCGAGAGAGGTGGAGAGAGTGAGGTAGGGAGAGGGAGAATGAGAGACAGACGGACAGACTGATTCCTGGAGCTGGCATTGAGCTGATGCGAGCCTGCCTGTCTGCCCCCGTCAATAAAATGTATGCATTGCGTTTCAGCCGAGCCGAATACCAGACAAACCTCATTCTGGGGGTTTGCACAAATTACTAGGTAACATTACCTTCCCGCGCATCATTTAAACGAAGTCAAATGACGAAGAAAAAAAAACCAACCCACGGAAGCAGTCTCTCCTTTGAGACGCATTGACTGCGGTCGGAAAAATCTAAAAGCTTCCCCGCAGTGAGTCGCGGGTTACGGCTTAACGGAATACCGCTGAAGTTTATCAAGAAACGGGGCAACGCGACGGGAAGTGACGAAGGCATGTTTCCATAGATATGTGGGGCGCTCGGTCAAAATGCACCAGAATCAACAAAACACCGGCACGGCAGCGCAAAAGGTAAAATCTGCAGGTGGGTGCGACTGCAGTGTAGAAACACTCAGCGTGCCCTTCGGCTACAAAACAAACCTTTAAGTTTTGTTTGTGGGCACCCGTTGGGGGGAGAGATAGAGAAAAAAAGAGAGAGAGAGAGAGAGAAAGAGAGAGAGAGAGAGAGAGAGAGAGAGAGAGAGAGAGAATGAGAGAGAGAGAATAAGAGAGAGAAAATTGAATTTTGTAAAAAAAAAAATCAAAAACAGAGGAACCTGGACCGTCCCTGTCAGCGTGATAAGATATTTTTTCGGAACACGATTGCCAGTTAGAGAAAGAGAAAGAGAAAGAGAAAGAGAGGGAGAAAGAGAAAGAGAGGCAGAAAGAGAAAGAGAGAGAAAGAGAGAGAAAGAGAAAGAGAAAGTGAAAAAGAAGAAAGAGAAAGAGAGGCAGAAAGAGAAAGAGAGAGAAAGAGAAAGAGAAAGTGAAAAAGAAGAAAGAGAAAGAGAGGGAGAAAGAGAAAGAGAGAGAAAGAGAAAGAGAAAGTGAAAAAGAAGAAAGAGAAAGAGAGGGAGAACGAGAAAGAGAAAGAGAGAAAAGGGAGAGAATGAGAGACAGACAGAGAGAGAAAGAAAAAGAGAAAACAAAACACCCAGTATCAGTCACAATAACGAGCCAGCGGAATACATCAATGCACATCTTTTTTTCTAGTCGGAAATGCTACGTCCATTCGACGAGACAGTCATGTTGGCTGTGGGGCACTGCATGAAACGTAGGCGAGACAGAAGCAGGTGGGAAGCCGCCATGAATAATTCAAGTTTTTAAGTAGGCCTTGGCAGTGCAAATGTACTTTTCCCTTCCCCATATTCTGTTCTTCCCAGGTGTCTCCCGTGGGTGACAGCTTTTGTCGGTGCGCTAAAGAATGTTATCCGTGCCGCGCCATGACTGATGTTGTTCTCCATTGTCGGCATTTTCTTGTTTCATAATCAGCGGAATATTCAACGGAGGAAGTAGACTACAGACCGAAATGTAGTCATTTATGAGAGGGAGGGATGCATAATATTGTCGAAATAGAACATCTTTCCAAGAAAATTATTTGAAAAAAAACATGAAAAAAGATCAACTTAGACTGTCGTTTTCAGACACGAAACGGAGAAAGTATCATACAGTAGATCGTAAACTAGTAGTTTTTTCAAAAGCAAGTACTAATAAAAACAAAATTCGAAGAACATTTTCAATTTAACAATGACTGAAACTACTACTAATAATAATCTTTGTCAGCGAAAATATCATATTTAGCGGGGGAGTACAGCCAGTAGAAGGCTAATGGTTTCAGAAAAAAACCCAGAGGATAAGCCATTCTAGTCAAAATACAACCAACCCAACAGGCCAAAGATAACTCGATGTATCTGGAAAAGCAGTCCGTGTGTATTGCATGTTCTGTCCTGTGTGCCAAACGAAACCGGATTAATACGATAAATGCTAATGGTATCTAGCACACCTGGATACGAATTGTAATTCACACTACGGTCCTAGTCTTTGAAATTCATTTCAAAAGTATACCCAAATATTGGAAGCTGCATACTTACTAAAATTACTCAAATGGCAATAGAAAAACAAAATATAGAGGGCCTGTGATGGTAAGATTCTAGCGAGTGCTTTCTCAAAGGCAGAATTCTCCCTTTGAGGAGTATTCAAACGTGTGTCCTTTTTTGTTTTAGATTTCTCAGCTATACACTGCAAACAAAATCCTACCTTCCGCAAAGAAGGACCAGTCATTCCCCGCCAAGTGTGTTTGCGGGGTCTGCAGTATTGAAACCGAACACAAATCCAACGGCAGAGGTGACAATACTTGCAGACGCAAGACAAATCCTGCGGTGTGCCGCTGCAATTTGACACTGCTAGTTGTCACCCCTCCCCCGCCAGCGCGCTTGGGAGGGGCAGCTACGGCGAGACTCCTCGTCAAACATTTGCTTCGCAACGCGCAGTCGATAATTAGACAGGGAGAAAAAGGTGGAGGCATTGAAAGACGCTGGCCGAATGACGTATCAACGCCGCCAGTAAGTGACCGTATATGTGCAAGCGCAACGATCCATTCGGAGGAGTGGAACTGTAGTACGTACACAGAATAAGACGAATTGCGAACCTGCGCACGATGTGTTCCCAGACGGCGGACCTCATTTGCCCCGGTATTGCACCTGCGCTTTCACCAAAACAAGAAGCCTGTGGTGACAACCCCTTTTACAGCAGGATAGTTTGTTTGTGTGGTATGGTCTTCGTCAATGGAAATGGAGACAATCGTGATAACACTCTTTTCCTCCCTCGCTATTCCGATGATTGCAGTTCGAGGAAAAGCAGCAATAAGCTGTTTTTCTCTCTCAAAAGAACCCCCCCCCTCCCGAAACATTATTCAGAAAAAACCGCGACAGTAGATAATCGTTTGTTATTATTTGTTTTTTTGTCTTACATTTTTTTTCGCCACGACGCAAAAAAACCTCAGACAGTCTGACAATGATTTGAGTTCACCAACTTGACGGCAGTCTCGTGTGGCGCATTTTTGTTTGCTCAGAGAAGAAATGTGCCCCGCGGGGAGAGGCAATTCGTCTGAAGCCCCCCCCCCTCCCCTCCCTCTCCTCCTTCCCCCTCCCCGACGTCAAAAGACGTATCCGCAAGTGTCCGCCGCGATTTCTAGCTCTCGGCTTGATTCGCTTGCGCCCGAGTGGGCGGTGGAATTGTGGCTTTGGGTCGGCGAACGACACGACACCTTCCGCTCCGCTTATACCTGCTGAACAGAGACGAGGGAGCAGGAGAGGTGGGAGGAGGAGGAGGAGGGGGGATTTAAGAGGGGGAGAGAGAGAGGGGGTGGGGAGAGGGAGAGGAGGAGGGGATGGATGTAAGGGGAGGAGGAGGAAAATGGGATGTGGAGGAGGAGATTGGAGGAGGAGACAGAAGAGGAGGGGGTTTGGGAGCGGAGGAGAAGAGGGGATTTGGAAGGGGGAGGAGGAGTGGGAGAAGGAGGAGGAGAGGGAGTAGGAGGAGGGTGAGGAGGAAGGTAGGGGAGCTTTGACCTTCGAATCGAATGGCAATGCGAATGTGAGGGGAAAACCTGATTTATTTTTAGGCATAAGAATGCCTACCGCACAAGGTCGTTCATAAAGTATACGAAATGACACTTCCACGTCGATTTTTGTATGGCTCTCAAGATCCTTCGTAAGGCCTCTCAGTCATATACGAATACCACACCCTCCCTCGATCGTACATCGAGCCACAGGTTTCCTTAACACTGACACCGGCGGCCCTCCGTTGTCTTACGAAATCCATCGTAAGCCGCGCGTCATTCTGTGTTGCGGTCGTTACAATCGATCACCATTACGCTGCGAAGATTATTCTGCGTTGAGCAATGCATTTAGCGCAGTTGGCGTTAATCACAAAGCGTATGAAGATGTGCACCGATCGGTCTAGCATAGACACACCGCATACATGCATATAATCTGCACGGCTAATATACTGGCTGAAACTCGACGCGGTTTTTCGCTCGCATTCTCGACTACAATTTCCGTTCACAGCCATTCGTCCAGTTTCTAACGGATCAAATAAAGCACGGTGACATCTTGGGTATTCACACCACTCGCCAAGTCTTCAGGTTTATCAATCCGGCAGATAATATCAAATGTATGACCTAGACTTACGCACCACGCTAAGTGGTAGCCATCTTAAAAAAAAACCGCTAAAAGGTTTGCCCTACTGTATGGACGTAATACGCAGAGCGTGCTCAGTGCTCTTTCCGAATACCTGCCGGGAACAAATTACAGGCTGGGCGGCGAGATTCGAACCATTCAACCGCCGAGGCGGTCGAGGTCGTGTGGCTGATTTTCGAATTTGCCGAGCGGCGGGTAAGGCGTTGCGTCTTAGATATAATATGACTAAAAGGGTTGTTGGATTCAAAACAACTAAATTGCATCTGGGACAAGGAGTGGGTCTCAGCTATCAGCCGACAGCAGAGGAGAGACGACTGGTCTTTAATAAGCGTCTTCCATTATACATGTATTTAGGATAATCGCAGCTGGCTTACCAACTGGAGCGTTCAAAACACTCCCTGAAGGCAACATCACTCGTGCTGTCGCTATGGGGTGTTCACATCGTGCTGGCGCACTTATGAAGAAAAAACAGAGCCAAACACTGCTGCCAGGTGCGAAGCAATGCATCATATACCGTATGGGGGGTTTTATAGACCCTTTTCCAATACCCGGCTTAGGCTCTTACTCAGACTTTGTCTCATGCTCAGGCTTTGTCTCCACCTCTGTCATCCATTCATAAATACAAGGCATGAAAATGGGAGGCCTTTGACTTGGTTTATGAATGTTTATACTGCATTTTGAAAATTTAGAAACCCGGAGCTTCAACTTCAAATAACAATCTCAAACCTGCGTTTTTTCAGTTTTTGGATGACAGAGACGAAAACGGAGCCGAAGCCTAAGCCGGTTTTTTTTGGAAAAGGGCTCAAGTTTCACATTGTATAGCCGAACGACTCGGCCAGTCTATCATTTCCCCCTGATGAAGATTAAGCAAGGGCTGCCGAACCAATGATGCAACAAGCTATCTATGGTGCGATGGACATCTATTTGCGTGGGGTGATGACAGCGCTTACGTCTAAAAGGGGATAGGTATACACGGTAGACCGTTTTCATATAATTGTGTACAGACATCGATTGAGGGGATCATTGAAAAAAATAGGGCGGGGCTATCTTTGAGCATCGAAGCTAAATTTAATGACTCCGAACCGAGAATGATAAAGTAGCTTGATAGATTAAAAATAAATGTCCCGCTTTCAATTTCTCCAAACCTAGTCGTTAAGAAATCATCTAAAATGTTGACTAGAAGAAGAAAAAAAATCGATACACGGTCCTAAGAAGATTGCAATTTCAAATGGTTTTTTTCCCCAAGCCAGGGGTATAGGGGCGGTGGACCAGGTATAGATAGACATCTATAAGTGTGAGGGGGTGTACTCCATAATCTTCAGCGCAGAGATTGATATCCAGCTCATTGTGTCTCGGCTTTTAAATTGAACTGAATCCGTCCAGGCTTACTGGTCCGAACGTTGTCACTCAGGCGCAAGCAGTATCTGTGTTAAATATTCACAGCCCAAAATGAACCATGTCAAACGGAGGGAATTTATGGGGTGCACAATTGTAAAAAAAATAATGCATTCGTTTTCAACGTTTCTTGTTTTTTTGTTAGAAACAGCTGACATCTTTATCAACAAGATTTCTTATTTTCATTCTTCTTTTATTAAACAAGGCGTGCTTGCATATCAAGATCCCCATTTTCCCGTATTAATAACATATTGTACATGTAATTCCATTAATCAGGGGCCCAACTTGTGACGTTTTGGTGTCCCCGCAAAACATTTGAAACCATTAACCTTTCCTACATGTAATATAATTGCAATAACTCAATGAAAGATTGTGTCCATTAAACAGTATTTCATTATGTTCATGCATGACATTCGGCTCAATGAACATCCTGTTCATTTAATACTTTGTCAAGCCTATAATAGTACATGCAGTCAAGCCGAATGGTCTCATATGACAGTTGGTAAGACAAAATGTCACAGGTTCAACCCTGATTCATGGACTTACCAAGATACGTTGTTTTGATTTACCATTTTACATTTCCTTATAGGCTTCGTAAAATGTCATCACAGTATTTCAGTGGTTTTACTAATTAGCGTAACGTTCAAAGTACAACCAAGTATCATTTCAACTGTTTTCCCCTTAATTTCAAAGCTTGAACACATTATCCAAGCCTACGTTACAGATTAGATAATTGAAAATGGACGCAGGATTGTGTTCCAATTATTTTCAGGCAATCTTATTTCTTAATTTCTCGTTTTGAACTGCTGTTTGCTTCATCGACTTGCTAATTACATGCCCAGGTCACCTATAAATCCTTGCCCTAATCTCGGAAGACCCTGAGCACGATTTCATCAAAGCCCGCGGGACTTATCTCAGAATTCTTATCGGCCCGAGTTCAGGGTTTCGCCGGCGACCTCTTCGCTGCAGCTCGCACATTGTGACATCAACACCCCCGACTGCATTGCGTTTTCAGATGAATACGCACTTCGGTATCAACCTCGGTCCTTTGGCGAGGTCCCGGCTGTGTGGCGTAAGAGAAACGAGACGGGACACGAGTTCGGACCGTAAAGAGACTTAACGGACAGCAACGCCGGACGCTGCACGTAGACCACACGTGGCGACGTATATATAGGGCGGCCCTCAGACTGGAGCGGCTCGCTTGCCCGATATCGAATCGTCCGAAAAAAGATCGGACCTATAACGAGATGGTGACCGCCTCCCCCCCACTTTCCACCGACATCCCAGATCCCTCACGGTGCCGGTGCGAGTCAAGGAGTGCTATTTCTCCTGTAATGATCGCCCGTGGAATGGCAGGCCCTTAGTGGATTTACGTTCCCGTCTTCCTGTTTACGGGAGCCCAGTGGCGGGCGGGCTGGCGCTCGCTGAAACTCCCACAAATTGTCACTCATCGATCGTCTGCTGGATTGCATTTGGGGAAGCTCCACTGGATTTCCGAGCCACCAGCCCCCACATCCCCCCGTACCCACGCCATCCTTCCCTTCTCTTCCCTTCACTTCTCCGTGAGCTTCCCTGAGTGTCCGCAAACGTCTTGAAAGGATTACGAGACACAGGGAGCATCATACAAGTCGCTGCAGCCATTTCCGAATGGGATCGTGGAGGAGGGGAGAGGGGGGGGGTTTCCCTGAGCCATTCTCAAGCTTCTACGAATCATGTTTCTCATTCTGTTGGCATTTGGACACGTGATTGCGAAAGGCATTCATTCGCGAGACGGGTCGATACTTCAAGACGCATTCGTGGACGCAGAGGAGCCCAATATTTGGGCCGCATTGTAGATACAGGGGTGGAATTACGCCAAGCCGAGACTCCAGAACGCAAATACGCTTACAACACCCACGCTGTCGCCTCGTAACGTCCTGCATATTCATATAGAGGAGAGAGTAGGATGGAGAGAGGAACAGAGAGAGAATAGAGAGAGAAAGGGGAGACATGGGGGTAGAGAGATAGAGGGGGGAAGAGAGGGAGAGGGGAAGAGAGAGAAAGGAGATGCATACCGGTAGGGGATGAAGAGGGGTAGAGAGAGAGAGAGGGGTAGAGAGAGGACGAGAAAGAGAGTAGAGAGAGAAAGAGAGAGGGGGGGGAGAGAGAGGGTGAGAGAGAGCGAGAGAGAGAGGGGGAGACATAGGGTGAGAGAGAGAGAGAGAGAAAGAGAAAGAGAGGGAGAGAGAGGGTGAGAGAGAGAGAGAGAGAGGGGGAGACATAGGGTGAGAGAGAGAGAGAGAGAAAGAGAAAGAGAGGGAGAGAGAGAGAGGGTGAGAGAGAGCGAGAGAGAGAGGGGGAGACATAGGGTGAGAGAGAGAGAGAGAGAGAAAGAGAAAGAGAGGGAGAGAGAGAGAGGGTGAGAGAGAGAGAGTGGGGGATAGAGAGAAAGAAGATGCATACCGGTAGGGGATGAAGAGGGGGGATAGGGAGAGAGAGAGAGAGGGAAGAAATAAGGAGAAAGGAGAGGCATAGGGGATAAAGAGCGAGAGGGGAGAGGGGGAGAGAGGGAGAGAAAGAAGGGGGAGAAAGAGAGAGAAAGGGGATACAAGGAGGATGAATAGGCGGAGAGGGGGAAGAGGGGGGAGAAAGGAAGAGAAAGGAGAGACATATATAGAGATAGAGAGGGGAGAGAGAGGGGGGGAGAGAGAGAGGGGTAGAAAGATACAGAAAGGAGAGACATAGGGGATAGAGAGGGGGAGAGAGAGGGAGAGAGGGGAAGAGAGGGAGAGAGAGGGGGATAGAGGGGATAGAGGGGGAGAAGGAGAGAGAGGAAGTCTTAGAGAGGGAATAGAGGGGGAGAGAGAGAGAGGGAGAGAGAGAGAACGTGAGATAACGTGAGAGAGAGGGGGGATTCGGTTCGGATACAATTGATCGTAGGAGCGGCTGTGGCGCATTTATGTTTGCTGATGAGGTAGCGTTTCAACACGTCTGCATTCTTCTTTCTAAGGGGGGGGGGGTGGACACACTTTCAACTGATGGAGAGACATCCACGTCTTAGGCAGCTTCCTCCGTCATAGTTTGCTCATTGATCGGATTCTGGGACCAGCGCGTGTTTAACGAGGCCTGGACAAAAGAAAACAAGAGGATCTCAAGCCGACCTGGGTACGAGTGTTAGAGAGCACGGTTGTCCCGACTTTAGGGCGGGCGGGGAGGGAGGGGAGGAGGGCTTGTCTTTCTTCTCACGAGGACGGCGTCCGGTGCCCATATTTCGCCGTCGCCGGCATTCTCTGGCCAGGGTTGCAGCTCGACAATTCAGCTGCGCCGGGCGGCGGCCGCTTCTTCTCCGTGGCTCCTCCGCCCTCTTCTTCGCTTCCCCCCGGCGGATTCATCAATCTGAATTATCCCTCTGTCTTGCCGGTAACCGAACTGGGCGGGAATTCGATTTGCCAGTAAACATGTCACGTGAGAACGCGGGCTCGAGTTACCGTGGCGCGCCACAGTGAGTCGGGAGGGGGGTGGGGGGTTGAAGCAAGGAAGAGGCATACACACACGGCGCACTCAATTCACAGACGGGAAAGTCACTCCAACCAAAAAATACCGAAAAATAATGCTATTTCGGACTGTATAATGGCCCGAACGCGCACATGTTCGCTCCGTCCAGCGCGTATACGTACGTGTGTATGCACACACTATAGGGCTATCAATTCATCAGCTGATAAAGAACGCACCGCTCTTGGAGCCGGATACAGTCAATTTCGAATGACGTCCGTGCCACCACATTACCACATTGATCGAGCGGCTGCCGTGACTGTTGCATCGCGCACGGCGACGCCTGGCCAGTGACTCTCGAAGCGAGCGGTTTTTGTTGCTGTTGTTAAAGTGAACGGAGAGCGTGCACCGGACCGCACCTCGTGCGCTGGGAGTTGTTTTGAATAGCGCGCCGCTGGTAGAGGCCCAATGACGGGTCGCATCGTTCACGGCCTACGCGTGGACGCTCTTGGGACCTTTTTTTCGAAACCGTGGCTCTGGCTCAGGCTATTTCTGTGACTGTGGCTCTGGCTCTGACTCAGGCCTGTTCCGAATGCCTTGCTTTATGTTTGGTGGCCCTTCCGGTCGTGGCTACAAATATAACTTGCCACTGAATATGCCTCTGTGCCTCCCTACCTCTCTGCCTCTCTGCCTCTTTGTCCCTCTGCCCCTCTGCCCCTCTGGCTTTCTGCCTCTCTGCCTCTCTGCCTATCTTCCTCTCTGCCTCTCTGACTCTCTGCCTCTCTGCCTATCTGCCTCTCTACCTATCTTCCTCTCTGCCTCTCTGCCTCTCTGCCTCTCTGCCTCTCTGCCTCTCTGCCTCTCTGCCTCTCTGCCTATCTGCCTCTCTACCTATCTTCCTCTCTGCCTCTCTGACTCTCTGCCTCTCTGCCTCTCTGCCTCTCTGACTCTCTGCCTCTCTGCCTCTCTGCCTCTCCGCCTCTCTTCCTCTTTGCCTCTCTGCCTCTCTGCTTCTCTGCCTCTCTGCCTCTCTGCCTCTCCGCCTCTCTTCCTCTTTGCCTCTCTGCCTCTCTTCCCCTATGCACCCTTGCCTCTCTGCATCTCTGCCTCTCCGCATCTCTGCAGCCTCTCTACCTCCCTTCCTCCCTGCCTCTCTGCCTCACCGCCTCTCTGCCTCACCGCCTCTCTGCCTCTCTGCCTCACTGCCTCACTGCCTCACTGCCTCTCTGCATCTCTGCAGCCTCTCTGCCTCTCTGACTCCAGCTCAAGCACCTGGTTCATTTCTGACGCCATCACTTGGTAGAATAGAGGCTACTTCTTAAACAAAACCCAGAGATTCCGTTCCGTACTGAATAAGATATCAAAGCTCGAGTATCAATGAGAACATCGCAAGCCGTCCTCTTTAGCCGAGAGATGACGATGACGAAGCCTGAACCCAAGCTGTGCTTTTGAAAAGACCTTCCTGGGCTTCATTACTGCTCTGCCTGGCTTAGATGACGGCGTCCTGACGTCGCTATGACGTCATCACATACGCCGTACTGCACGCAAGGCATAATCATGCAAAGAATTGAAGCGCTCTATATAGCATCTTCGTCCGTTATACTCCGGTCTGGCACTGACGTCATTACCTTTATTACTTTACCCGGCCTTAAAGCAGGGTCAATCGGGGTTATGAGCAAGAGACCATAGGGGGATGGGGGGAAGATAATTTAACGCGCCTCATATCGCATTCAACACCGGCAACGGCCGCCGTAAATAGCAATATCTCTTCGGGAAAGTTCGCTGTGCAAAAATGCAA
Organism: Luidia sarsii; assembly: GCA_949987565.1. Lineage (NCBI taxonomy): Eukaryota > Metazoa > Echinodermata > Asteroidea > Paxillosida > Luidiidae > Luidia > Luidia sarsii. Next base: position 1,371,993 of record OX465112.1, on the reverse strand, counting down.
TCAAAAATAATTGTCTGACCGAACCAACAAAATGACGGACAGCTTACAGCAGATTACGATTTTCGCGTGGATCCAAACCGCTGCATCATGCATGGAATGGTGCAAAATGCCAAGTCGTCCCTAATTCTAGCTCTGTAGTAACAATGGAAATTTACGGAGAGGTCTTTTTTTGACACCTTATCAACGAGCCAGGTGCCACTTTGACAAGACCAAATTCGTAGAGAAATTAAATTGGTATAATTATGTCGGGACAACATGAACTTGGACCTCTGGGGAATAGCCAGGAACAAATATGATTCCTTAATCTTAATTATCATACAAGGATTTGTGTTTCTCCGTTGTCTAGCTGAGGCAATACAGGTTTGTCGCTGCTGATCGTCACGGGCTGATGACCTGATGACCTAAATTGTTGGCGAGAAAACTCAATCATTTCTCCAGTTGACGGCTGATTCACAGCCGCTCCCCGTTGCTCGGACACCCGTCCTACATGTATATGCAAAGGAAGCAATGTGCGCGCAGATCCCTCACGGTCGGCCGGCAGATAATTACCAGATCTCACGCAATGAAGACCTTCCGTCTTTGCGTCCACATCTGACAACGATTCGCCCGGGAGCATCGTTGGCCGCTGTAAAAAGCGGCGCGAGATCTACCCGGGGAATAAAAAACCACCCCAAAAAACAAAAAAACAATACATACAGAGTGCAAACTTTCCACTCGCGTGACCGTAGGCATCAATCGTTTGGGTGTCCGTAAAATGGGCCCCGCGTCTGATCTGACGGAAAGGTTATCCGAGAGCGGGGTATTTTTTTTTTTTACTGTGGGAGCGAACTCGTAGCGGCAGCTCCTCTTCCGAATTTCCATTTAACAATTTGCGATCTCTCCGGGGTGGAGGAAAGGGGCAATTTCTCATCGAAAGATGTCGGGCCGGGACGCCGCGGTAATATTATTATATATACCTGTGCGGCGGGCACGAGGGGGGACAGATCAGACCGATCAAGGCACGGAATCGTCGGCAGGGTCGAACGCTGATTTTTAATACGGGGGGACAATATCGGACGCGACGCGAGAAGTCAGCGCCTGTAGAGTTCTCCGGGGGGTTTGAACGCGCGTTCTGGATAATGCCAGCCAACGGTTACAGCGGACATCTCGTAAGAAGTCGATCAAAGCCTATTGTTTTTTCCCATTAGACTCCTCGTGCTTTTATGATCAACGGGGCTTCTTTGGAAGAACCGGGGTTCTTTTAAATTTACCAGTCGAGCATGCAACCGGTATACTTCGCAACACTCCCTTCGGTTGAATTGATCGAGAAGCGATGGGATTCTGTCTCTCACTCCTCTCTCTCTCTTTCTCTTCATCCCTCCCTCTATCCCTGTCCCCCCTCCCCCTGTTCCCCTATCTCCCTTCGCTCCCCCTCTTTATTATTCCCACTCTCTCTCTCCCTCTCTCAGTCCCTCCCTCCCTCTCCCTCTCCCTCCCCTCGATCTTTCTCTCTCTGTCCCTCCTCTCTCTCATTCTCTTTCAATCTCTCTCATTTTCTCTCTCTCTCTATCTTTCTCTATTTCTTTCTCTCTCTCTCTCTCTCCCTCTCTCTCTCTCTCTCTCTCTCCCTCTCTCTCTATCTCTCTCTCTATCTATCTCTCTCTATCTCTCTCTATCTCTCTCTCTCTATCTATATTTCTCTATCTCTCTCTCTATCTCTCTCTCTCCCCCTCTCCCCCACACTCTCTCTTATATAAGAAAGCGGTACACGTCATTCTCCCTTCTCTTCTTCCGCCTCTCAGATTCACATTCAATAAAACAAATCCTCTGTGAGTGCACATGTATATTTATATTTTAAATGCAATCAAGTCATAGATAAAGTTCAGCTTTAATCCAATCGAAGTCTCTGGGCTCCGCCTTTTGCGTGTCGCGGAGCAATCCGCCCTCTGACGAGGATTATCCCTCCGCCCCAGAATCCGTAAGGATTCTGCCACAAGCACGAAGCGTTCTCCGCTGTCTGTCTCTCCAACACGCTCAACCGTCCAAAAGGAGGGTCCCTCGTCTCCAGCCCAGTAGGACCCTTTTTGCTGCGTTTACACTAATCCTCCCGCAACGGAGGATCAGATGCTGCGGTCGCGATCAGCGAGCAGGATCAGATCCCTGCCGCGTTTACACTTGATCCTGATCCCGCGTGGCATCGATGAAGCGCTGCAACCTCGGGGCAAAGGTTATGTGCACTTACAATGTGCACTGGAGAACAACGGCAGCCAATACGCGCGAATCTCGACTATGCATGCACTGTACGTCAGCTTCCGGGATCTGATCCGGATCTGATCCTGCGTTGCGTTTACACTTGCAAATTGCGGGATCGGAACCGGATCTGATCCTTCCCGAGGAGGATCAGATCCCGGGATCAGGATTTGATCCTGCGTTGCACTAACACACGGTTTTGATCGGGATCTGATCCTCCTTGGGGGATCTGATCCTCCTTGGGGGATCACATCCTCATTGGGGGATCTGATCCTCCTTGGGGGATCTGATCCTCCTTGCGGGATCTGATCCTCCTTGCGGGATCTGATCCTCCTTGCGGGATCTGATCCTCCTTGCGGGATCTGATCCTCCTTGCGGGATCTGATCCTCCTTGCGGGATGTGATCCTCCTTGCGGGATGTGATCCTCCTTGCGGGATTTGATCCTCCATGCGGGATCTGATCCTCCTTGCGGGATCTGATCCTCCTTGCGGGATCTGATCCTCCGTGCGGGATCTGATCCTCCTTGTGGGATCTGATCCTCCCTGCGGGATCTGATCCTCCTTGCGGGATCTGATCCTCCTTGCGGAATCTGATCCTCCTTGCGCGATCTGATCCTCCTTGCGGGATCTGATCCTCCTTGCGGGATCTGATCCTCCTTGCGGGATCTGATCCTCCTTGCGGGATCTGATCCTCCTTGCGGGATCTGATCCTCCTTGCGGGATCTGATCCTCCGTGCGGGATCTGATCCCCCTTGCGGGATCTGATCCTCCTTGCGGGATCTGATCCTCCTTGCGGGATCTGATCCTCCTTGCGGGATCCGATCCTCCTTGCGGGATCAAGTGTAGACGCAGCGTGTGTTCCCTATACAGGCAGAATCACAATCTACAGTTTTGCTTGAAACGTCCCCACGAGGCCGCGGTGAACAAATAGCGTGTTCATGCAAGGACCGATCACCCGTTGCGCTTATCCAAGAAACCATGCACCCACGTGTTAGAAAGAAATCAGAACGACAGCCTTCTCCTCAGTTTTTGATGAAGTCAAGTTCATCTCTGTAGACAAAAAAAAATCCACCTGAAGGACTAGCGGAGCAAACAAGTTGTCAAATCGTATCAAGTCGCGTCCATCGTTCGATGTCTAATTCAGCGTGGCTGCACCTGCGCGCTGGTACGTTACTAATCTGCCTAGCACTGCGCGCCGTAACCTTGTCTAGTAGCAGAGTGGGGACGTCTTATTATCTCTTGAGCGTCTTTTAGGCCTGTAGTGTACACAGGAGACGCCCACAAAGTCACACTCTATCGCTCTCAGCGGCCACAGATTCGAGATTCGATAGATCCGCTGCCGTGAGCAAGGTCAGCCGTGACGTCACCACTCGGTCGGGGTGCCATTTTTTTGTCTTGTTCATTTCCCCCCGTCTTACACATCGCTCGTCTAATTCAATTCCGGGGTTTGTGTATCGACTCAGCTGAGCTCTATACATCTCCGGCCGTGTGGGCGTGGATGTGTTTTTTTCTGCATCTCAAAGATGTGTTTGATTCAATCAACCTTTTCCAATGTTTGTCTTCTTCTTCTTCTTCTTCTTCTTCTTCTTCATTTTTGTGAAGAGGTATAGGGCTGAGTGAGAGTCGAAGTGAGGTACCAACTACAGTAGATGATTCTCTGCCAGTGCTAAGCCCTTTTGGCAAACAAAAGATCTGGAAACAGACCTGATACTTTATTGTATACCCTCACCAGACATTGCTCACGGTTGCGCGATGTCAAAATCTGAGGAAGTCGTTTCTTTCGGGGGGATTAATCGGATGTCGCTTGCCCGCTTTTTATCATTTTGGATCCGCGCGGTCTGTAGTTTCATACGAGCGTGACGGGCTTCGGTCGTTTGTTCTATAGGTATAATGCCGGGAGGCACAGGATATCCTTGACGCAAGGGCAATAATTCTATGCCGGCCCGATGGCCCCGATGTCCCTCAGCGATATCCTACACATGCAATTCCCTCGCTGTTATTTCAGCTCTCGAAAGGTGTAACCTCCATGGAGACCTCAGGAGAGCTATAAGACAGAGAGAGGGGGAAGAGTAAGAGAAAGGGGTTGAAGAGAGGGAGAGTGGCAGAGATAGAGACAGAGAAGGCTGGGAAATGATTGAGAGAGAGAGAAGAAAGGTTATAGGAAGAGGGAGAGGGAGAAAGAGAGAGACACTGGGAGACAGATTGACGTATACAGCGAGAAGGGGAGACGAGAAAGAGAGGGATGAGAGGGAGGGGCGGAGAGATAAACATACAGAGATAAGGGAGAGGGTGAGAATGTTACAAAGGGAGAGAGAGACATACAAATGGGAATACGAGAAAGATAGACACTGAAATAGAGAGTTGGGAATGAGAGATGGGGAGCGAGAGAGACAGAGACAGAGGGAGAAGTAGGAGGAGAGAGGGAGAGGGAGAGGAGAAATAATAAAGGCCTCGCCCCTGTTTCTCCTGGTGTCCGCCAGTCTGCTCTTGTTTGTCTTGCTTTTCACGTGATGGGCGCATTAACGCGTCACGGGTCCCCGCGCGCGTTAAGGCCGAACTCCCCGAACGTCTCGGCGGTAGGCTAACGAGCGCGCTGAAAAAGCGGCCAACGTCCTATAAATGCACATATCAGACAGGCGGGCTATTCGCCAGCGTGCCGCGCCCACCCTCGACATCGGCGAACCGCCCCTGATTAAGATCTTACAGCCGGGGGGCCTTCTGGCTGTCCCCTGGAAACATCCGAGCGAGGGAATTAGCGGATTAGCAGCATCTGCATCGCTCTTGTGTTTACCATGGGCAGTGGGACAGACCTCTGCCTGGATGTACGCCTACGTCTGGGGCGTGTGTTTACTTTTCCGTTTTTGTTTTTTTACGGTGCCATGGCGCGGAGAAAATGCTTGATTCCTTGCACGAATCGCCACGGCCAATAAATATTTCAGCTTTGCTGCACATTGATTGGAAGAGTCGAGCGCTTGGTTCCGACTCCGGACCATCATCAACCTTGACCGCAATCAGGTGCCGCTAATTACGATTAGTTAAGAAGAAAATTAGGGCGGGGAAGAAGAGGAGGAAGACGAAGAAGAGGAAGAACGAGAAAGAAGAGATGAAGGGGACCAGGAAGAGGAGGAAGAGAAGGAAGAGAAGGAAGAGGAAGAGGTGGAGGAAGAGAAGGAGGAGGAAGAGGAAGGGGAAGAGATCGGATGAGGAAGAGGAGGAAGAGAATGAGGAGGAAGATGAAGGGGAAGAGAAGGAGGAGAGAAGGAGGAAGAGGAAGGGGAAGACGAAGAGAAGGAGGAAGAGAAGGAGGAGGAAGAGGAAGGAGAATAGAAGGAGGTCGAGGAAGGGGAAGAGGAAGGAAGGGGAGGAAGATGGGGAGGAATATGAAAAAAGGAGGAAGAGAAGGAGGAAGAGGAGGAAGATGAAGGCGAAGAGGAGCAGAAGGAAAAGGAGGAGGAAGAGAAGGAGGAAGAGAAAGGGGAAGAGGGGGAGGGGAGGGAAAAGAGAAGGAAGATGAAGGGGAAGAGGAAGAAAAGGAGGAAGAGGAGGAAGATGAAGGGGAAGAGGAGGAGAAGGAAGAAGAGGAGGCAGAGAAGGAGGAAGAGGAAGGGGAAGAGGGGGCAGAGGAGGAAGAGGAAGGGGAAGAGGGGGAGGAAGATGAAGGTGAAGATGAAGAGAAGAAGGAAGACAATGAGGAAGAGAATGAGGGGAAATAGGAGGCGAAGGGCTCAGATGAAGATGAGACAGAGGAAGAGGAGACAGAGGAAGAGGAGACAGAGGAAGAGGAGACAGAGGAAGAGGAGGAGGGAGAAGAGAAGAAGCAGAAGGCGGAGGAGAAACGAGTAACCGCGATGCAGCTAAGTCTGAGAGGACACGGGATGGCCGATCCATTTCGTTCACTTCGTTTGTCTGCCACTTTGAGCAAAACACCGATACAATCGGGTCTCAGTCCCAAGGAAAATACCGGGTATTCCTCTGGTGGTTTTAGCCGAGCGCCACGAGCAGTGTTCGGGCGTGTGTGTGGAGGGGGGAGGGGGTAATTGGAAAGGGTTCAACATCTTTCCCATCTCTTTTGAAACAAGTGGCCGGAAGGGAGCATAGTCCACTCCGTCAATCCGCCTCAGTCTGCTAATGCTATAAAGGGGGACTAACGCACCTCCCAAAAGGCGGATTGTCTGTGTGACCTACTCTTTTTAATCCAACAGCTGGGAAATTGTATAAGCGAATTGGCTCTCAGCCCAAAGACAGAGGGGGGGGGGTGACAATAGTGGAGGGGGGCAAGAGTCTGCCTTGATATAAATATCGGATGCATACTTATCCGCCAAACCTCATGGAGTGGACTATCATCGCACTGTTCCGATGTATCTTGTTACCTGCTCATTTTGTTAGTGTTTCTAAGTCACGTAATACCTTTCTTCAATGTGCATTTTTTTGTTAGGCCTTTCGTTTTGTTATACGCGCAGAAACGGTTCACATCCTTTTCCTTGATTCATCTGCAGACGGGCTCAAAATATTACGATCCGGTGAAATTATGAAAGATGAACAGTCCCCCCCCCCACCCCACCGGCCTGGATTAAAAAGCAGGTCATTTACTATGCATTAAATCTGGTTCCTGCTCACAGCATAAATGTGAATATCGCGTGAGGCTTCTGCGTCGCTATGTACGCCGCGCTGTGTGTATGACAGCGGGTCAGACGCTTGGTACCTTTTTTCAACCTTGTGCAGGTGCGTCGCCGTAAACACAGCGCTGCAAGCGTAAACATCCTCATCTCCGAATCTCATACCGTCACAATATTTATGCCAACATGAGGAACGGTTTGTGTGCACAGGAATGCTAGACAAATTCCAGGCTTGTCGAGCTTAGTGAGCGGCCAGGATCGTGCCACTTAAACTGTCACTTTGAAGTGTCCATCAAGCATTGATGAGTGGGAGGAAGATACAACATGTTAGTGCTCCGGTTCGCCCTCTCAATTGCTTGATTGAATGTCCAAAAAAAAAAATTCAAGCTGGCTACAATCGAGTTTCCGCTCTACGACAAGCTGCCCGCTTAAGGGAACCGATGCGCTCGACGTACGAGCGCGCACGCACTGGTACCAATCTGCACGCGTTTCGTATCGGACTCTATAACCATTGGAAAGTGTCAAGTGCGTAAAGTGACCACGCACGGCGATACGTAATGGGCCCTCCGATGGAACTGAACAGAAAACTCATCGCAGTCATTTACCGCCCCCCCCCCGCCCGGGCGGGTCTGTTGCGGTGAGAGAGGCGCTTAATTGGTGGTGGGAAAGCCACGCCACGACTTATCGGGTGACGACATATCGGGTGACGACGCGACAGAGGCGCTTCGGAAAGTGCAGCAGCAGGAATTGCACGGACGGCCACCCAACTCCCCGTGGGGTGTCGTGTTGTGCGCTAGGGCGCTCATCCAGAGACGTTACCCCTCGTAAATATTTCTCCAGCATCCCAGACCGTAAGATATCAACATGAGGATGACCATCTACAAACTGCGTAAATTAGAAGGAAATCTGTGGATATCGATGTTTCCCGATCTTCCCGATGCATGCATTCGACTGGTAACGTGTCCTTGAATGCAATTTCATCATGCGTTCACGCAGCGATACCATCAGGGACAAGACCACCCCAGCTCGTTGCTACGCTGTAAGCTTGCCCCGAATCACGTGGAATAGCAACAATAGGCCCAGTATGCATAAGCATGAATAGTCTGGCGCTATATGACGCACGTCCGGTTCGTCTTCGGCACCGCGAAGACAGGGTACAAGGATCTATGCAAATCAACACGCAAAAGGTTTCTTCCCCTCTTCTCCTGATGGCTTGTCACTTTTATTTGTCGATTTTTATCATCGTTTCACCGTCTGTCATATCAACCTGGCCGCTCTGATCTGAAGGACGCAGCGTAGATTTAGAAATTTTATTGTATAGACAATTGCCAACCACAAGGCCAACAGCAGGCCTCTAAAGGTGATGTCTATAAGAATGGAAGAGGAGAACAAACACAGAGGGGATCATAGGTCAGAAAGACAGCTATAAATGTTACGCTTAAACTGGAACGGGTTGTAAGTTAGTTAGGTAGGAGGTAGGGTGCGGGGAGCGAATTCCACAGCAAGGCAGTACGTGGGTGAAAACTGGATGAGTATCCCCGATTATTTGCCTCGGGGACAACCACAGTGCACGGATGTGAATGAACAGATTAACGTGTGGTGCGACCAAAGGTACGGTTGGGTGGAAGAAGCAGTGAGAGGCCATTGGAACACCTGGCGAAATAATACCTGCAAAAGAGCTTCAATGAGGCAACAGAGCGAGAGAGAGAGATGGGGGTTTACGGAGTGGAAGCTAGTTCGCTTCCAACTAGTAATTCGTCGTTGAATTCTATCCAGCTTGCATGGACGAGCTGTAAACTGGAGCACAAGCCCAAATTTGACAGCAGTATAGTCCATGGCAGGACGCTTCCTGGACCTGTACAAATAGCGCACAACAGCTGAAGAAAAATATTGCCGGGCACGAAATAGTACTCGCTGCGAGGCAACGGACGGACTTATCCCACGATAGATCAGAGGTGAAATCAATACTAACTAGCCGGATGTCGGCAAGGTCCCGTATTCCTGAATGCAGTTCCACGGTGGAAAAGTGACCGGGGCAAAGAAAACAAAAAGAATTGTCTTTTGATTGAAGGTGACAAGCCAAGCAGTCGTTACCCCCCGGTTAATGACATTCGCAAGGTCAGGAATGAGAACCGGTCTAGGAGGAACAAGGGTGAAGCAGACGGGGTACCAGGGTGTGTTTCATACACTGATGAGTCATCTGCTTACACGCTGTGATGAAACAGATTCAGGCAGCTCACTGATGTATTAAATAAGGAAATAATATAATCCAGGTGGGCCCAGTACAGAGCCCCCGAGGAACACCTGCATTAATACGACGGCGACGGCTGTCCATATCTGAGTTCAGAGCACTTCTATGCCAACATTACCTTGCCTATATTTGGTTGGCTTCCCCTCCTCCTCTTCATCTACGTCCTCCGCCTTCTTCCCCTCCTCCTCTTCATCCTCGTCCTCCGCCTTCTTCCCCTCCTCCTTCTCCTCGTCCATCTCCTCCTCCTCCCCTTTATCCTCTTCTTCTTTCTCCTCCTCTTTCTCCTCCTCCTTCACCTCCTCCTCCTTCTCCTCCTCCTTCTCCTCCTCCTTCTACCCTCCTCCTTTTCCTCCTCCCTCTCCTCCTCCTCCTCTTTATCCTCGTCTTTCTCCTCCTTCTCCTCTCCTTTTCATCCTCCTCCTTCTCTTTCTCGTCCTCCTTCTCCTTCTCATTCTCCCCCTTCTCCTTTTCCTACTTCTCCTTTTTCCCCTCCTTCTCCTCCTCCTCCTCCTTCTCCCCACTCTCCTCCTTCTCCTTCTCCTTCTCCTCATTTTCCCCCTTCTCCTCCACCTCATCCTCCTCCTTCTCCTCCTCCTCCTCCTTCTCCTTCTCCTCCTTCTCCTCCTCCTCATTTTCCTCCTCCTTCTCCTTATCCTTCTCCTTCTCCTCCTCCTCCCCGTCCTCTTCCCCTCCTTCCGTTTGCTTGGCTCAAATGGTGTCTCCTTACTCCATTCCAACTCGCCATGGATCGGATTATTAAAACGGAGGCAGTGCTCCTGTCGGGAACGCCCGGGCAAATCCGAGACTTTGCCGTGTGAGATTATTCGGACAACTTCTCTATTGATTCCCGTGCCGTCAGGAGGTCCCTGGATACGGGCAGCGGCGAGCGAGGAGCGTGTAGTAATCGTGCCTCGGCCCCCCGGTGTCCAGTGGCGTAACCCCAGTAAATCCGTATCTCATTGGCAGACGGGAAGAGCAGCTTTGATTCCCCAACACCCGAAAAAATGTAGGACTCTGGGGAAAAGAACCCCGACTACAACGATAGTGCGGGCGTTGACAAGTCTCCGCTTAAGAACTCTCCGCTTAAAGTGAGACTCAATTCCCAGTTGCTTACATCCAAGACGCAGACCCCCTGTTCCTCCGACAGAAATCCTCTGAAAATCTCTGAAATAGCAAGCAAGCAAGCAATGGGTGACATAATTTTCTCCAGGGATGAGAGAGGGGGGAGGAGAGGGGAGTAATATTAATAACCTTCTAATCTATGTTTGCGGTGCCTGGTCAGACATCTGTCTGCAGCTAGTAGGTTGATGGATGGGCTTCGTGGAAACTCTTCACAGTGTCTCAGCGATTGTCTGGCCTGGAAAACTTAGATAGGAAATTAATAATAGACTCCCTTGACGATTCCCAAAGCTCCAAATCCATTAGGAAAAAAGAGGGGTCTATCTGGGCGGTACTGATAAGTTATTCCAATCAATACCACGGCCGCATATGTTTAAGGTATACACTTAAAGGGCTATAAAGAACATTGCGATCTAAATAATTTCTCGTGCTTTGAGATATTTTAGACTTGAGGATTTGCTGCATGGTACGGGAAGTATAGTGAGTGGAAAGGTTTGCGGTGATACCATGTAACGCGTCTCGTTTCAAGATAAGTGTGTGGTTCTGAAAAGAGCCGGTAACTCAATGTTTCGGGCGGTGTGTGTAGTCCAGCAGTCACGCCCGGTATTATGTGATGTAGGATCGAACTCACGCGCAGGTTAAACAGTCTGATTGAGTATGCTGTCACTCCGTGCGTATCCCTGCCAAATTCAATTCATCACGGTGCCAAATAACGGCATCTATTTGAGTACAGACATTGATTAGGGCTGGACGGGAGCAGAGAGAGAGGAGGGGGAGGGGAGAGGTCACAATCGCCCGATGAGCGCCAATCTCTCGGCCTCGCCCGCGGTCCCATCTTCGGTCTCGGAATCCCGCGGACCGATATGCATCTAAGCTCCCTGGGCACTCGCTGTCTCTCCTCGCCCGCCCCGGCGAGGCGATAGTCGCCGGTGAACTTTTCCGCCAACGCGGCCCGTATGCTTTCAACTCGATTAAACCGTCCATTTTCCTTAAAAGCCAGTCAGGCCGAGCGTGCTTGTCACTTTTCTAAGAGGGGGCGGCGGGGCAAGAAAGAGACAGCCAGAGAGAAAGAAAGAGGGATAGAGAAGGGAAAAAAAACATGACGCACGTAAGATACACAATATTCTAAGCTGTCAAGTAAGGACGAACGTTGACATTTTTCGCGGGCCTGTCGCTGTTCGTGCGTCGACGCATTAAAACCACGTAGGAGGAGATTGCAAGGCTCGGTCTTTTTAGACTGGGGAGGGGCCTCGTCGAACGCCTCGCAACCCCTCGTGACGTTCACGCAAAAAAAAACCAGAATTCTGTCTAGCAGAAGCTGAGTTGATCGAGGCGTGGAAATGGTGGCGAGACGATTACGGATTCGTGATTTCTTTTCCCCCACGCTTATAACATCGCACCCGTCAACAAGGTCATCAGGATCAGAAAAAAATCTTGCGAAGACATGACCAGGACATGCATGACCGATCGGGCGAGCCATCGAACAAGCCTCGAAAAAGCGCTATAGTTTTGCCCGCCCCCCAAAAAAACCAGGAAGGATTGCAGAATCACTCATCACGCGTATTCAAGATGTACATTCTCCCTCGTCAACATTCGGCACACGCATTTCCATGGCTGGTTTTCATTAGTCCTTTGAGGAAGGCCCTGCTATACAGGATCGAAACTTGCATGTTTGCATGTTCCGTCACATGCTCAAGTCAGCCGTGCGCCAAGTATACCTCTGTGAATGGCGTCGAGTCCCCGCCATGTGTTGCTTTAAAGAGGAGAACACGTGCGAAAGACGCACGGAGATGTCCTGAGCACAGCCCGGCGATGCCCTTCGGGAGCTCCTCCGAGCAAGGAGAGGGTCACCCCCCCCCCCGACTCGTGACGTGTCTGAAGGAGCATACCATCCGGGGGATATATATATATATATATATATATATTATATATATATATATATATATATATTATATATATATATATATATATATACGTTCGTCAAGTTCCACTTCAATCATCGGCCGTATAGATCGAGTGGCCACTCATCAGGCGAAACGCGCACATTTATCGTATAAGGACGGCGAGAGCACGCAGGTCGAAAACGGAACTATAAAGGTGTGGTTGGAAGAAGATGCATGGGGAGTCCGTGCAGCGACTGTGCGAGGGATGTCAGTCCGCGGGGAATGCGGCAGAATGTGGCTGTCTATATACTGTATAGCCATCTTTCACAGACGCCTTCGGACGAAGCTAGCTATAGCATAAACACCGGTAGACCAGGTGAACTAACTGGCGGTCGAATTTCATCGATCCACATTAGCAGCAATTTTTTGGGGGGATGGCTGATGCAAGTATACACGGACATAAAAAAAATGCCAGCTGTTCCGAAGATTTGGAAACATGGAAAAACGATCGAGGCCACAGAAAGCAGAACATGCCAGGAATTAAGAGATTCGGAAAAAAAAATTGAGAGAGAGAGAGAGAGAGGGGGGGGGGAATGCTTGTGTCATGGGAGCGAAAGGGCCAAGCCATTGACAAAGCTTTTGCATGGTTTGGATATTGCTGTGCGCGCGTGGTTGGAATAGCGGCAGTTAGTAGTAATGTGTCACCCCCACCCCCATTGAAATACGGCCGGTCTCCGATCGAGTAGATCTCGGAACATGTACAGCGTGTGTGTGTGGGGGGGGGGGGGTATGCCGCATCCACAGGGCTCCGACGACCTTCACCGCTGCCGCGACTACTGCTCAATCACTGATAGAAATGACCCACGCAACCCTGCTCTAGGTGACTGCACGTGCAGAGCCGGGTCATGATGGTTTTAAGAACGTTGATTTTCTCATTTTCCATCTGCACCTCTGCCCCCCCCCTCTCCCTCTCCGTCTCTCCCTCTCTAACTGTCTCCCACTTCTCTCTCACCCTCTCCCCTTCTCTCCCTATCCCCACTCTCTCACACTCGCGCTCCCTCCCTGTCTCCCTGTCTCTCCCTCCCCCTCTCTCCCTCTCTTTGAAAATAACATACGTGACCAACACTGATTACTAGTCCCCGAACGCTAATTTGGCAGGATTTGAAGTGCCCTAAACTCGTCTACCACGAGCTTCGAATTAAGTTGGCTCGTGTGCGTGGCACTTGCTGACGTCAGAGCATTGAAGGAAGGGCAAGTACACAATGCACCGACGACCCCCATCGTTGCCGTGACAACTGCTCAATCACTGATAGAAATGACCCACGCAACCCCCAGTCTGGTTGACTGCAAGCAACGCATAGCTTGGTTATGATAACTTTAAGAAAGTTAATTTTCTCTTCTCCTTCTCCCTCTCTACCTCTCTCCCTGTCTCCATGTCTCCCTCTCTCTCTCTCTCTCTCTCCTTCTCTCCCTCTCTCCCTCTCTCCATCTCTCCCAATCTCCCTCTCTGTCTCCCTGCTTCCCTGTGTCTCTCTTCCCCTCTCTCTCCCTCTCCCCCACTCTCGCTCCCTCCCTGTATCTCTGTCTCCCTGTCTCCCTGTCTCCCTGTCTCCCCCTCCTCTCTCTCTCCCTCTCTCCCTCTCTCCCTCTCTCCCACTCTCCCTCCCTGTCTCCCTGCCTCCTTGTCTCCCTTCCTCCCTGTCTCCCTCTTCCCCCTTTCCCCCACTCTCCCTCCCTCCCTGTCTCTCTTTCTCCCTGTCTCTCTGACTCCCTGTCCCCCTGTCTCCCCCTCCCCCTCTCTCTCACTCTCTCTCCCTCTCTCCTCTCTGTCACTCTCCCTCTCTTTGGAAATCACATACGTGACCACACCGAATTGGGTTACTAGTCCCACAACGCCAATTTGGCATGATTTGAAGACCCGTAAAGTCGTCTACCACGAGCTTCAAATTAAGTTGGCCCGTGTGCGTGGCGCTTGCCGACCCGCGAGCGTTAAAGGGGCAAAATACGGTTCCCATTCGAGCACGGGTCACGCATTGGCATAGAAGTAGGGCAGAGAGGGACCCCGCCATAGTCGGGTGGTGGAGGCATGCACTCGGGTTGTACAAATGATATCTCCGAAACAAGGCCACAATATGAGCGCCATGTGCAAGGCTATAAAGACGGTATACGTGCCTTTCAGCACGGGGACAACTCTTAAAGGTAGGGTACGCCATTTCCGAAGATCAAACAATCGCTTGCTTTGTCAAACTTTGTCAAACTCAACATATACAAAAACGGCTCTATCCGTCAACTATGTCATGAGAAAAAACATGGAACCATGATTAAATGCCAACCGTTTTTTAAGACATAAAGGGTGGTATTTGTAAAAGGAATCCCTTGTTCCAACAATCGCTCCGAACATATTTCCTCTTTTCTCGAAAACGGCGCTAAAATTCCACGGAATTTCACGGTGAGTAACTACTTTCTCACATTTGGAACGTCCGGGAATTGGGCACTTTGCAAAGGGCACACCCTGCCTTTAAGGGGAGGGGATTTAGGGGATCAGCGGACAGACTTTTGTATTGCGTTACAGAGTCGGAGGCAAGCACACCAGTGACAGAGTCAATACCAATCAGAGAGGGTAATCCAGCAAAGTATAGCCGGCCGTGGCACTTGGCATAGTTCCCCACACAATAAGCCCCTTCTCCCAATCCCCACATGTAAAGGGAAACACGCAAGTGGAGCACACGTGTACATGTATTCTCAGAAGAAGAAAAAAGGTGCGAAAGTGACTGTTCGGCCGAGTCGGAGCGATCCAGCGAATCCAAACCTTTGCGGTCTCAATAGCGGCCGGGGATGGAAGGAGGGTGGGTGTTTTCCGCGTGGGGGCGCCTGTTTATTCCCGGTCGCTGGGAAAATAATTACAAGATTCGGTAGCGCGGATCAGCGGCGCCTGGACTTCGTGTTGTTCAGCCCCTCCCTTACTCTCCCCTAAACAAAAAACAAAAGGTCACGGGCAGACGCCACGGTCGTCATATTGTATCCAGATTTCTATTCCGCGGGTAAATAAGTCGACGGCGAGCTTACAATTTTCCGCTTTACGTGCGAAAATGCGCGTCCGGATTTAGAGGTACAGGAGAATCAAGGAAGAACGGCGAAATTGGAAACCCATTCCTTCCGCCGTGCCGGCTGATCGATTTTAAGTCGCGAGTAACAGAGGAGACTCATTATAAAGCGGATTAAGATCATCCAACCCTTCTGGTTGGGGAGGGGGAGGGGGCTCACGGATAAGTTTCACTCTCCAACTATCTATTCCACAGTAGAGATGTAAGCATGATTGCAATCGCACGTGTGTAGGGGGAGTAGAAGGATGATGGCATGAGGAAGGGGTCGCCCTGCAAAGATCTAAGCCCCAAAATCTCCGGCGTCGTCTGTGGGCCTTTTATTCACTCCATAGTTCAAGTTCGAACGACCCGCGCTCGCATTTCGCGGATGACTTCCGCGCGACCTGCGAGTCGTGGCCGTCACACCGGGGAACTTCATCCCTCAGTAATTGGGGATGGTGGGGGAAAAGTGATATTGTAGCACGTAGACCATACGCCACACACGCAACTCAAGGCAGCAGGGATTACAATCTCTAAACCCTGGCGTAGCTTAAAGCTCTGAATTTAATGGAATTTAAATCCATTCTGGCTGGGACACGTTAAGTTGAAGCTTCGAAACCATTCGAGCAAAGTCTCCCAATAGGGGCGATTCACAATAGTGCGCCCTCAAGAGTTTGCAAAGCTGCATTGGCCAATCACAATGTAAACATTGGTCTCACAATCGGTCCATTGCTCCCCGACAAAATTATTTGTGTGGGTTAGCCTATCACTAACGAGACGATGGTCACTTTTCAGTGTCCATAGACCACCACACGGTTGTATGATATTCTATCAAATGTGGGGTGTTTTTTTTTCAAAAGCTTGTTAAACATTCAGAACAATAAACACGTGAAATAATTCAATCCGGGTACAATCTGAGTCAATGGAGATTTGGCGGTCTTCATGGTGAGAATAGAAGGAGTAATAGGTTTTCGGTGACACCATGTAAATTCTCTCTTGTGAGTAGGTGTGGTTCTGAAAAGAACGGGAGGAACTGGACGTTTCGAACAGTGTAGTCCGTTTGTCTTCATGAGACAAGCCTAGCACAACGGGCATTGATGTGGCTTTTGTGTTATGGCTTGGTGGTAGACCAGGCTGATAAAAAGGAAGAAGGGAGTCTTCGTTTGAAATTTGGACAAAAGTGGTGCCCGGATTCGACGGGCCCGGTGCATATAATAGCTACACCGCCGGCGCTCCGATTTTGGCGGGTTACCGGCGGGCAGTGCTTTGAAATCCCATCCATGTTTTTGGGGGGGTTTTCTTTTCCTCCCTCGAATGTGTTTAGTAAGAGGCCGATAAAAGTGCCAAGTTCATTCGTGGACGTCGGCCTCTTTGGAACGAAGGGCAACTGCACTTTCTTTGGAACGGGTGCAAGGTGCGATATTTCACCGTGGAACGGCGGTCCACGGCCGAATGCGCCGTTGCCACGGGAACAAGAATTCCCGCGGGAGCGGGAATCCCCTCCCCCCTCTCCTCCTCCTCCACATCCCCCTCCCCCAACCACAAATGCTATCTTCTCAGCGTGTCAATCTCGGTGCGTGGGATCGGCTCTGGATGATCTCCCCCGCCCCCGATGAAGATCGCTGACAATTTTCCAGTCGCTCGTCCGCTGTCCGTGACGCCCCAAGATTGGAAGAGGACTAGGTGGGGGGGGGGGGCATTCGGCAATAAAACAAAAACACCGCACTATCAAACGGCGGGAGCTTTACGGTATCTGATGTGAATATCTTTATAGGCACGGTGCTGTCTCCATCTCAGAGAAATAAGTGCTGTCCAAAACGCAAACGTTTTGGAAAGCGAAAAAAAAAAACTACAGCTAAAATGACTCCGAGAAGAGCCGTTAACATAAGATACGGTAGGCCTAACCGGCTGTTTTCAAAGCCACACTCTGTCTCAAAAAAGGACGTGTTACAAGGTGTCAGCGCAAACCTTCCACTTGACCCACAAAAAATCAACACCGTTGTGGAGGGTGAAGATCGTTTCTCGGCAGAGAGGGAAAGGGACATTCAGAAGCCGCACGTCGAGCAAACCTCCGTCAAAATTTGCTCATAAACCAACTCTTTACAAGCGGTATACATACGGTAGCCAGCCCAGCCATAATGTTAGGCAAGCGAAGCTCGGGACTAACATCCCGCTGTAGAAAAAACAATCACACAGCTCGCTGTTATTCTTACCTATGGAGGGAGGTGAACTCCCGTGAAAGACTACCGCACTGGCGGCGTATATGAAAATGTAACAAAAGATGGACAACTAATCTCCCCATGCCATTAATGCCGATGGAATGCCCGAGGCAACTTAATATGTCGTTTTATTGAGTAAAAAAATAAATACATTCTAACCAAACTAGAAGATATCAATAGCGCTGAGGATACAGAGGGTGGTCAGTCACATGCTCTCTTTGGGGGCATTTCTTTGGTAGAATACTATACACGGCTATACGCTTCGCGCGGTAATTTGAACCTGTGATATTAAGCGCGGCGTATTTCGGGACGTTGTGAGTACCGGTACTGCCCGAGGCTTGCGTATACAGCGAGGCTGGGACTCGGATGAACGCTGGTCAATATTATAATGCGCAAAGTCTGGGGTTTTTTTGCATTTTCTCCCTTCCCTGTCGCACCTGTCTGCTGTAAGTGACGTGTTGGTGTGTGGGGGTGTGTGTGTGTGTGTGTAGGTGTGTAGGTGTCTTCTGCAATGTTCAAGTGTGAACCATCGGCGCCTGACACGTTGGGCGAGTTTTATTTCAATGGTGGAGAGAACCTTCCCCCCCCCCACTTTTTTTTAACTTTAGCTTGTTCTTGACATCAGTATACCAAATATGTGACCCGGCACAGCGACATGAGGAATATCCCACCTAAACACTTTTCCAGTAAACAACGCCTGAAGTCAAAGTATCTCCTCAATTCGATTAAAAATCAATTTTTATTTTTTTTGTATTTTCGGAAAGTTTATGTATTGGATGATGTTATGTTCAAAAAGATTTTTCCGAAATCCGTCTCTAAATGCTGAAAAAACGAGGATTTTGGGGGAGTGTTTGTGTACTGTTTTCATGAAAATGTAAAGTTCCTGCTACCGCGTCGAGGAGAATGTAATCCAATAAGGGTTTGTCATGCTATTTGATTGAAAATGAGAATGGACAATCCGTATAGTTGAAATAACACAGTCTTATGGGAATGGATCACCATTATGCTTGTTTTGGGTGAGTGAGCAGGGGAGGGAAAGAGGGAGGGGAGGGGGAGGTGGAGGGGGAGGTAGGCAGGCAGGGAGGCAGGCATTCAAGCAGGCAGGCAGGGAGGGAAGGAGGGAGGGGGAGAGGGAGGGATAGAGGGGGAGAGAGGGAGAGAAAGGGAGGGAGGCAGGCAAGGAGGGAGGCAGGCAGGAAGGCAGGGGAGGCAGGGGATGCAGGGGAGGCAGGGGAGGCAGGGGAGGCAGGGGAGGCAGGGAGGCAGGGAGGCAGGGATGGAGGCAGGGATGGAGGCAGGGAGGGAGACAGGCAGGGAGGGGAGGGAGGGAGGGAGGAGGGAGGGAGGGAGGGAGGAGGGAGGGATGAGGGAGGGAGGGGCCGAGTCCACGTACCACCGAATTTAGCTGTGAGGTGAAGATCAGAATGACCGAATCCTCCTTTGAGTTCAATTCGTGCGCACGAGCCAAATGAAAGCATGCGCGCCAATAGTCGTAGCTTCTCACCGCGGGACACCTCCCAGCCCTGCACCCATAGTGGCGCCGGTCAGGCACTCTCGTTCGGCAGCTTCATTAAAAAAAAAGCAGCGCGCCGGAGCCGCTCATAAACCCATCCCGTAGTCCCTCTCCCCAGGCCGTCCCTTCCTTTAATCTAAATTAACAAAAGTACGGTCAAATAGCGGCACTGCATCATCAATTTGTATTACTTGCAGAAAACCCCAAAGGTCACGACGTGGACGCACCGTTTTAAAAAGAAGAAAAATCCGACATTAATGGTTTACCTGATATTTGATAAAGGTCGCCCTACACGAGAGCTTTGACCCGTCCATTTCATAGGCGGCGTGCCGGCTTATGATTCCGACCTTTGCCGATTTCGAACTGCGCGGACAAGTGCCCAGGACACGTGGCAACAGCTCGCCATCAATTTGCAGAGGGGAGACGGGGCACTGTAAGCTGACCCATCCCGTTAAACGTAACACGTGCGCCCGCTTGCCGCATCCACGGTCAGCCGACCACAAACTGACACTGTCCGTTACGGTGCAGATGCATGGAGCTTTTCACGGGCGGGTTTCATTTAATTGACGTCATTTCGTTGGGCGGATTATCAGTATTATCTGGACAGCATCATCCCACCCCCAGCCCTCGTTGTGGGTAGAGGCTAGGGCCTACAGCTGAAGGAGGAGGTTCTCCCTCGATTAATTTGCTCTCCCTCCCCCTCTCTATCTCTTTCCCTCCTCTCTCTCTCTCTTCCCCTTCTCTCTTCTCTCTCTCGCTTTCCCTCCCTTCTCTCTCTCTCTTCCCCTTCTCTCCCCTGTCTCTCTTTCCCTCCTCTCTCTCTTCCTCTTCTCTCCCCCTCTCTCTCTCTCTTTCTCTCTCACACACTCTGTCTATCTGCAAGTCGCATCGAGTCGCGGCGTCCCGTCAACCCTGAGGGGTTTCCGCCCGTACGTCAGACGCAAGGGGATGTGGCCGGTGTGATGATGTGTGCATGATGGGGAAGGAGGGAGGGGAGGGAAGAGTTTCTTAGATGGGAGCCAAGCGACCGCCTCGGCAGCACGACACTGTCAGGCAAATAGCGCCCGGGAGAGAGGACGGGGGGGGGGGGAGGGGGAATAAAACCAGCTGCCAGACTAAGCAACCTGGGAGTACGGCAGGATCGGGAACAGACGCAAACCTGGCATCGACCGCCGGCAAATTACAGGGGAGTTGGTTGGGGTTTTTTTTTTTCTTCTTTTTTTCTGTCTCGGGCGGTTGGAAAGAAGAAAACAAATAACTGAAAACGAGCCGAGAAGCCGAAGCCAGCCTTATCTCGCGCCGTGATCGCGGCGACCGTTACGGCGGTGCCTGCGGTCGGCAGCGCCCCACGGCAGTCTCAGTGCCGCCGGCCGGCCGAATGCTGCAACCCCTGGGCTTCGGCGATTGCAAATGCCTCCCTGTTGCGGGGGCGCGTGCAAGGCCGACCCGAATCGAGCCTACAATCTCAAAAGGACCAATTTTGCCGGAGGAAACAGTTTCATTTTCTTAATGCGGCTGATCTTTTTTTCTTCTTTCAAGGCGTTCCTGGTTGTTCTCTGAATGATTTTCCTCTTACACAAAGAGGGTTCAGATCAGTTTCTTCCCTCGTTCTGTCTCCATCTGGAATTCCCTTCCTGGTTCATGTTTTCCCCCAGCCTACGATCTTGCCCTTTTTAAAGAGGAATCTCAATTCCTATCTCCAACTGTTAAGCGAGCAACCAGGCTGTTTGTCCCCTCTCACCCATACACTCTCCGAAGGTGTAGAACAAAGAGGTATCAGAACTGCTTCTTCTCACTTTCTGCTTCTCTCTGGAATTCCCTTCCTCTTCATGTTTCCCACCCTCTTTTATGGTCTTGCCATTTTTAAAAGGGAAATGTCAATTCCTTTCTCCAGCCTTCCTAGAGTCCCTCTCTATCTCCTTCTTTCTCTAGCCCCTTAACCTTGAGTTGCTTTATAGCCTGGTTTTGGGCGACTTTAAAAAAAGGTGTCGTTTGGGATGATCGTAGTGATTTGTGATCGCATTATTAAGCCTAAGTGGTTAGTAATACCATTTTTCTTTTCTTTTCGATTCTGTCGGCAGGTTGTTGTTTTTATCGCTGCGGGGAGACGTCCGGATTTCAGGCATGGCCGCCCACCCGCCCGGATTGACGACTGTCCGAGACACCACTGACGGCCTGGCCCGGACCCTGGGGTTCCACAAGCTCTACGGCATGCTGGGCGACAAGATGTCCGGGGCCCTGGATCCGGCCGACGACGACGGCGGCGCCGGCTACGCCAACCACACGGTCATGGACAGCTTCGAGAGCTCCTCCACCCTGAACATGGACCACCTGGTGGACAGCATCATCGACAACAGCGGCGGCGACGACGACAAGCGGCACAGCCTGACCGCCCGGGCCGTCTTCGTCACCCTGTACTCGGTCATCACCCTGCTGTCCCTGCTCGGTAACTCGCTGGTCTGCTTCGTCGTGGTCCGCCGCAAGCGCATGCGGAGCGTGACCAACTTCTTCCTGGCCAACCAGGCCCTGTCCGACATGCTGATGACGCTGCTGAACATCCCCTTCATCGCCTACAACCAGCTGACGGGCAACTGGCCCTTCGGCTCGGCCATGTGCCACCTGGCCGACTACATGGGCATGACGTCCGTCTACGTGTCCACCTTCATGCTGACGGCCATCGCGCTGGACCGGCACAGCGTCATCATCCACCCGCTCCGGCCGCGGATCACCATGCGGACGGCGGTGGCCGTGGCGCTGCTCATCTGGCTCCTGGCCTTGTCGCTGTCCATCCCCTTCGCCGTCTACCGCAAGATCCAGGACCGGCCTCTGTACAGCGACCAGATGGTCTGCACCAGCACCTACCCGGGTGAGGACGGCAACTTCGCCCGCTACTTCGCCCTGGCCACCTTCCTGTACCAGTGCGTGGTGCCGCTGACGCTGACCTCGGGCGCCTACCTCCACATCGGCATGAAGCTCTGGGCACAGGCGTCCATCGGGGACATGATCGCGCAGCAGCAGGCAGCCAACAACCAGGCCAAGCAGCGGGCCACCCGCATGCTGGTCCTGGTGGTGGCCGTCTTCGCCGTCTGCTGGTGCCCGATCAACCTCTACCTCCTCATCTCCAACTTCTCGCCCCGACGGAAGAGCCCCGTCCTCTACCTGTCTCTCCACTGGTTCGCCATGTGCAGCGTTTGCATCAACCCCGTGGCCTTCGCCTTCATCAACAAGAACTTCCGCAGCGAGCTCCGGGCCTCCTTCCACTGCTGGTTCAAGGGGTCCCGCCTGAAGGGCCGGCACTGCAGCAAGAGCTTCGGCCGGACCACCGACCTCAACGAGAACTCGCACACCGCCGACCGGCCCACCAACGGGGTGACCCGCTACGAGTACGTCACCACTCGCGCCACGGGACCGCCCAGCCCGACCTGCAACGGCAACGCGTCCAGCGCGTGCGACGTCTACCAGATGGAGGTGAAACTGGCGTCTGACCACGACGACCCCAACGACGAGATCAAGGAGAACAAAGTCTAAGTCAAGGTTTTGACGATCGAGCTCGCTGACAAAACAAAAAAACCGGCACAGTTTTAAATCGCAGTTAGGACACGTTCCTGTTGCGAGGAAAACAAGAGAGATTTATCTTCGAGTCACTGTTCTGAAGGCCACTCGGTCGATCGGACCCCAATGAGGTTGGCGCGTTACTTCATACTGCGGAGTGCGATCGAACCACGAATTCGCGCAGGAACAACAGCGATGCTCTCGCTGAACGACGAATTGGCTCTGGGACGTACCTCAGGGCGATGTCACCTCGGGACGCCCACGGAGGGTAATCGATGTCATAATTGCTTTGGGTATATCACAGCCCAGAGGGGACTGTTATTTCTAGGTCATCTCATCGGCAGCCCTATTCTCTCTTCACCCATTTAAAAAAGGGGGCCCAGTGTCTAAGTGTGGCCCCATGTACGTGTCACTCGTAATCTACACAGCACTCAAACTATATATCGGTGGCTGCAATTTATCAGTAGGGCAGCTCATCTACCGCAGTTTACAATAGAATTGGGTAATCCAGATACACAGACTGCCTGGCGACTGCCCGTGACCTAACGAGACTGTTCGCTCTCCCGAAATAGTCCTCACGTTTTCGTAATTAGTCTCCGTGTGTAATCGCGGGGTTCGTAGAGCGTAAAAGATTTAATGCAAATGCTTTGCAGTGGCGAGAAGGTGATTTCGTTAGTTCGGCACTATACAGCAACGACCTTCAGCGAGCCCCGGGTTCCTGGAAAACGGGGGGGGGGGGCCCGGCGTAAAGTACGAAGAAAAAAAACGATTAGCCGAGGGTGTTTCGAGGGCAGGTGGAACCAAATCTGGTGCTAAGGAAGAGAAACCTTAGCGAAGATTGTATCCCTCGGGACGTTCACTGGCTCGGGCATCTTCTCCGTGGAAGCTTATTAACTGCGCTGACGGATGGGGTGCACGCACCGGGGGACAACACCGAGAGGAACTGCAAACAGGCTGCTCATCCATTTGCGACTGGAATGTTCGGGTGTAGTTCTGGACGAAGACATTGTCGGAGAGAGAGAGAGCGAGAGAGATGTCACCGATCCGAAGATTTGCCGGGGCACAAGTGGACATTCCAGGGGCCTGTACGGCTTTCAGTTGCACATGTTAGTGCCGTAACCCCTCCCGGTCCCTTCTGATAGATCCATCGAGAGAGAGAGGGGGAGGGAGAGAGAGAGAGAGAGAGAGAGAGAGAGAGAGGGAGAGAGAGAGAGAGAGAGAGAGAGAGAGACCTTCTCATAGGTCCACCGAGAAAGGAAGAGAAAAGGAGAGAGGGGGAGAGAGAGGGGTTGAGGGAGAGAGAGGTGAGGAGGATGAGAGAGAGAGAGAGACGGGGAAAGGGAGAGAGTGAGAGGTTCAAAGTGCGAAATAAATGGGTGGTGACAGAGTGTTGAAGATCCTCGAATTATCTCGTCGTTCACCAGAGGGTCCCCCGAAAGAAGGGACCGAAGCGCGCACGTGGGTCTGATTTATCAGCCGTGTCAACATTATGTCTGTCGGAGGGCTGCCTCCTCAACCGAGGACCTTTCCACGGATAATCCCCGGCGGGTGCGACGCTGATAGGAACAAGCATGACCGGAATCGGCGTGGATGCGGTCCGAGGGAGCCCCTCCGTGATACTGTGCCCTCTTTCTCGGCGCAACACGGGGCCGGGGAAACCAACCTTCACCCCCCCCCCTCCCGATCAGAATTCGAATTCGGAAGGATTCGAGAGAAAAGGGCTGCCGTGTTTAACGACGAGTCCGCCGGGACCGTCGTCTGTGCCTTCGCACGGATCCCCGTTAGATCTATGTGCGATGTGCGCATCGCAACGACCGTATAAATCAGCCCAGTATAGGCGTGCCGACTATAGTCCAGAGTCGCTGCCCCACTTCCAATTCGAGCGTGAAATACTCCGTCTAATATGAATATTGTCAACTTTGGAAAGGAGAGGGGGGGGTGAAATCGCAACAAACACCTATAGCACGGTATGAGACGGGCAGCCTGGAATATGGTCCCGTTATATTAGGACATAAATTACTTTTAGATCTACGATGATGTCGGTGCGTTCTAACCATGACTTGGTCGGGATAACTGAGCCGAACAATTTCACTGCTTGCATCCGTGTGTAAATCACCCGACGGGGAATGTTATATAGATGCACCACCTATACCACGTGCATGCATCGGTTGATTCCGTTCTCGGTAATCCCACAAAGTATTCATGTGTCACCGTGTGATATAATAGAACGGGATGGGGGCACAGTGTAGATATCGATACTGATATCAGTAACAACAGTGTTCATAGGCACCACCTCGCCGCACGGGTTTTAACTGCATCCACTGGTATGAATTATATTCGGCCGGAACTAAGGTTTCCCTGAAAGGTATTTGGCCGCTTTTGGTGGTTAGAGGGGAAGGGGAGAGGAGATGGATTTGACACCACACGGATGTAACCTTGTACGACTCAGGTATTACATTAGACCCACTTAATTAAAATCCCAAAGTCAATGCAGTCGTCTCTCTCTGTCTCTCTCTCCACCTCTCTCTCTATATCTCTCTCTTCCTCTCTGTCTCTCTCTCTCTCTCTTCCTCTCTCTCTCTCTCTCTCTCTCTCTCTCTCTCCACCTCTCTCTTTCTCCTCCTCTCTCTTTCTCCTCCTCTCTCTCTCTTTCCACAAAAATTTTTTAACCGTCTTTACCCTAAGTATGTCGCCGTCCGTATATCTAGGACCTCAATTCAAGGAATAGAAAATTTGCTGAAATCAGATTGAGCTTATAAGAGTTTCACCGTGACCAACCTGATACAACCCACCCCCCCCCCCACGCGCGCACACACACAGCCAGATCCCAGGTGTCTACCGGAGTATCCGTGTCAATGCATTCGTCCTCTATTCGCAGGGAAGAAGTCGGATCTGCACGGGGCGTGGCTGATTCGATCGTGAGCGTTCCGCCGTGATTTGATGGAGGCGCCCGGGGGAGTGCCAAATGAAGTTTGCCCGGACGCCTCGTGGCAATTTCGGTGCTGTCTGCGTAGGGGTGCGTGTGCGTGTCTGAGGCGGGGGGGGGCATCGGGTGTCGCCCGGCCCGAGCCCCCCCGAGAAACGGTGTCCAGGGATGCAGAGTTGTGTTGTGCAAGTGCAATTATAGGTGTCATCGGAAACACCTTGGTACGGAGTCCTTCCCCTTTCGCAATACTCGATTTAACTCGTGGAGGAATATACAGAGCCCAGCCCCCTCCCTTCATAAAAACGAATCAGCATTAATGTGGTTAATGATCTCGTGCATTGGTGAGTTTTGCAATTATCAAGCACTGTCACGTAAGGAAGGGTAAGCAAAATACGATAGCTTCTGAGTTACCATCTCGTAATTGCACTTTGAAATAAGATTACTCAGCGAATGTAGCCACCTTTGTAGTCCACACTTGTGTAGTCCACACTTGTATACAGTGACAAGCACTATTAAAGCTATAGGGTGCACCATTTGCGGAGGTCAAAGAATCGCTTCCATACTTTGTCAAAACTCAACGTATTCATAAAATGATACATAATTATGCGTAAGTTTCGGCTCAATCCATCAACCATGTCATGAGAAAAACCATAGAAACGAAATTAAACGCTAACCGTTTTTCCTGACGTAGAGTGCGATCGTTGGAAATTCAACAAAATTAATGTCCTCTTTTCCCCAATCATTTTTCTCAAAAGTTAGAGGGCCTAACGTTTTGATCCTAGCAATTTGTCCGAATATGGGGCACTTACGCACCCTCCCTTGAAGACAAGGCCACAAGGTATACAGACCTAGCCGTAGAATCTATTTGGACGCTGAAACTGTGTTATGAACTCCACGGACGCTGCCTCTGCAAACGTTCCGCCGTTGCACATTGAATAAATCTTATTATAGAGTCTATGGGAGCGTGACCGGTTGTACATACGCTAAGATTTCCCCCATTAATTCAAAGCACCCTGAGTAGTTCGGACACAACTCGTCCACTCTCTTGGAATGTTGTTATGGATACGCTTTGCGTGTGTGTACGAATGTGGCTTCTGACGTCAGTACTGTGTGTGCGTGTTTGGAGTGACTTGGCAATGTCTATATACAGCCGCCATTTATAAAAGATAGTTTAAAAGTACAGTTTGTACGTATTATTTTGTGTTGGTTGTCTAAGTATAGATCGGAAGTGGACTACCGGGTATCGTGTTCCGATCTGAAGCTAATTCGGTGTGCGAACAACAAGTGTAGCCCAGTACACTGCTGTGTGGAGGGATGATTAACCAAATATTAGGGGAGGGACGACAAATATATTGGCGCTAAATATGAGCTTCTAAAAATGTCGTGCAATCGGGAACGGAGTTGGCAGCTTCCTGGGAGGTATACACGCCGAAGTATTCTAAAAATGAATCCAGGGTCGAGAGGGCTGCGATGTTTTCGACTTCATCGGGACGGGGCGTCGACGCCGGGGCATGGACTGGGCGCGAAATGAGCGAGCCTTGAATAATGTGTTGAGATTGAGAGTGGAGAGATGAGCGGTGCCAACGGAGGAGCGCTGCTGGCCGTGATGGATGGACGATGGAGAGTGATTTAAGATGATGGAGCATTGGTGTATGTGTGTGTGTGGGGGAGGGAAGAGAGGGATGTGTTCAACACAGAAACTCATTAGTCGCGGGTGCGAGGTGAAAGGCGATAGCACGCAGACTACATAGGCGCGTGTTTAATGAGGAGGTGATCGAGAGGTGGAGGAAGGGTACGGAGGGATGAGGAGGGGGTGCTGCCAAGTGCCTGGAGATTCGCTGGAGAGAATAGAGACCTCGGTGGGACGCTGTGCCAGGGACGGTCACAGTTCTGGTCCATTGTGGCGCGAACTTTTTTTAGCCTCGCGAACCCCGTTGTCATTAATGAGATGCCGCGAGTTCCCCCACGCCAAAGAAACAGACAAGGATTTACGGACGCAGCCTTACACTCAAATTTGTATTATATGTGTATATAATGCACAGTGTTTAAAAAAATATGAAACATTAATGGAATATCTTTTAATATGTATTTGTACATAGACAGTCTTTCTCCTTTCTTGAGGATAGTCAGCGAGACATTTATTTAATTATAGGGTGCCACTTCGGCCTATCGTTCACAGGCACAATGATAAATATCGGCAGATATGTTCAACAAACAACAGCAGCAACAACAACAACAACAACAACAACAACAATAATAACAACAACAACAACAACAAACGCCAACAAAGCATGAACTACCAAGTGCCCTCAATCCTACAAAATCAACCTCCATCACATTGGGCCTAATAACCTGGGTCCTACATTTTCCCTCCAGTGACAAAAACACCTTAAATGCCCTCAATCCCACAAATTCCTACAGTAGGGAAATCGGATTCTGTAAGATTTGAGGAGGGTAGGGTTTAGCCAGTTGTGTTCCAAAAGAAAAGAAGCTGCTATATACGCCTGGACAAAAATTGCAACTAAAACAGAAGAATAACAATCACATTTTGCTCCTTTTTTTCTAGAAAAGTCAACGGCCAAAGATTGGGTCGTGACTCTTAGCCTAATTTAGAAAACTATGTCCAAAAGTAAAGAGTGACATCCTTGTGTTTCTGTATAGTGTAAACTTTCTTGGATTTTTAAATAAAGAGTTATAAGTCATCATATCTTTTTAAGAATATTTATTTTTATATAAACACCTTGAGTTTGTTACACATACTCTCCGTGGTGTTCGTGTCGGCAGTTGATCACATTTAGTGTATAGTAAAGGTGTCTCTCTCAAACTTATGTCATCGATGGTTAAACTGAGCATTGGTTACACTGTAAAATATTATTGCAGAAAATTAAAGTGTGCTAACTCTACAATGCACGGTGTTACACGAGTTTAAATGTGTCTATATCCTACGCCTATACCTAACCCTAATCTATAACTTCGCCCTATACCTCCAATGAGACCCCTGAAGTACACTCACTGTATTAGTTCACAGTTACTGAATAAGTGTGTCTTAATGCCGTTTGATGATGGTCCGTTTTTTATAGGTTTTTCCCTGTACGATATCTGCCATCTTCAAGCATCTTTTTGTCAAAAAAGGTGAAGTATTCTCGACGTGGGGTGGGGGGGCGTTAAAAAGTAAAACATAGACAACTGGAGATATTAGGTTCAGTTCAGCTGCTTTTACTTAACAATCCACTGAATCCCCATAATCTTCAGAATATTGGCCGGACATCGCTGTCATCGGCATCACATCCAGGTATGACTAGTCGTCAGTACGACTAGTCGTCGATGTGACTAGTCAAGTCAGTATGACTAGTCGAGTCAGTATAACTAGTCGTGAGTATGGTGTGGATTCGAATCAATTCAATTTTACTTATCCATGGAATATTTCTTCTTTTTTTAGTAAATGGCATGATTTTGAATTTGATTGGCGGAGTATTTAGTTTCTAAACGTTTGAGGCTTGAAACCATGAATGTATGCTTGGGTTATACAATGCAAAGGTCTACCAGTAAATCTATTGTTGTTACTGACTTAAGTATGCACCGATTTGAGGTCTGACACAGTTCTTTGATGTATAAGGACGAAGCCTTGAATTGGAGTTGACAGAGTATTAAAATATGCATATTCATTTTTCCATTTGAGATTTTCTTCAGTATACACTGTGTTTGTGTGTGTTAGAAATTAGAATTAACCTGGCAACACAGAGCAGCTGACCCTCGTGATCTTTATTATAAAACTCTTCTAATTCATTTAATATGTTTTGCCTATTCACTTATTTTTCATTAATGTGCATACTTATTGGTCGTGAATTTGTAGATCAGTTTTTTTCCACCCATAGTTGCGACGTTAGCTTTGATCCAATATTTTCGACCCACTCTGTCTAGATATGTTTAGCTATATATTTTAAAAATCAAACTGATACTTTATCAAACTTCACTCTCTGGCTCTTGCTAATGGTTTGGTAGAAAATAACTAAGAACAAATTGGAAAAAAAATGGCAAAGAAACCTTTGACTGCAACGAGACCTTTGGTTTGGTCAACTACAGACTTAGCCGGGATGGGGCGCTAGTAACTGCTGTATATCTCTAAGGATCATACCTCCCGTTTTCATTCAAATGCAAACAACACGGGGATCACGCAAAGTAGATGCAACTTTGAATCAATTTAAATTTTTTTAAAGGAAAGTGAATGGACTGGAATCTTTTGACTGTGATCAATTTTTAAAGATGGCTTATTAATAATAAATTACCAGTATTGAAATGGGTACCGTATAACTTTGGGTTAGATAAATCGGTATTGTTATAAAACCCAGTGTGTATCGTTTTTGACACCAGAAATAATTAATTTAGCCGAAAAAATGTGCCCCCACTTTGGAGACGAACGTACTATGTCACATACAGAATTTGTGGTCAGCCTTGAGGTCGTACGCTATTTCTGTAGACCTTTCAAGATTTCCTGAAGCATCCCAGCCATAGGCTTATCCGGTTATCATGTGAGAATTTACTTTTAAGATCGGTTGGCGTTTAACGAATACAACCTAACCTAACAAGGGGTGTCGTAAGATTTGATCAAAAAGTTCATGATCTTAAATAAAATGTCAGTGAGAAATCATACCTAATACGATTGGTGTTGGAGTCAATGCTTTCATGAGTATAGCCGTCTCATTAAATTCGTATACGGACCATAGAACCCTCTCCAAGCAGACTTCTACCCTAAGAGTTGACGTCACATTACGAACCTCTTTAGACACTTCACACCGGCCCACTTTCCACTGCCAATGACCGCCACGGTCACGTGCCTTTTTCAAAAATCACTCGGGAACGATGAAGTACTTTTGAAACAAATCAATACGAGTATAGTGTGTGTGCAAAAGCACGTCAAACCTGGCACAATCGGTCATATCATCTGTGTGGTTTTGTCACGCTACATTTTTTTTTAGTTGGGCTGTAAACCTTTTTTAAACTTGGGCAATGGTGGTGCCCGGATTCGGAGATCCCGGCACGTAGCAACACCACCGACGCTCCGAATTCGGGGGTACAGTCACCAAGCAGTCAAACGAGTGAGCCCGCGGCGAGCGATTGTATAGCATTAATTAAAGACTGGTATCGTGTCCTCTTAGCGGCGCCGGCCTTTGTACCGACTATCGAGGCATTTTTAAAGCCCGTCTCTTGAAGAGGTCGCTGGCAGTTTTGATTTTTTCCCCTTTTCTTTTATCTTTCCTTTCGTATCCAAGATGTTAAGTGAGAGAGTGCAAATTCTGTCAGATTCTTTTTCCACAACGTTTGTGTGTCGCTCAACTGCGTGATGGAAGATTATTGCCTCGCAGAGTAGAGTATAATCGATAATGCTTCTTTTCATACATTGCATATGATTCTGTCCACAGTCGACCCTTACCCGCCACAAAAAAAGCAAACCTGAAACCCCGCTCCCAAGAAACAACTTGACACGGGAATAGTTGGGTGGATTACTTGTAGAAAAAAACCTCGGAGAAAAAAAAAAAAAAAAAAAAAAAATCGAAATTAATTTTCACTGGCGCTATAGCTATATATCGAGAGGAAACAGGGCGAGATAACGTCTGCTTGGGAGCGGAGCGATATAGGTTTATCGGCTGCCCGACAATGAACCCTCTTGCATGCGCCCCAAGCTATACCAGCTCCGAGGGGAAAAAAAGGACCGGCCCGATTTCTCATTACCCTCTGCTTTGCGGAATTTAACGGTAATGAATCACACGTGCCCGCTGAAATGACTGTATCTGATGCCATTGGAAACTAGTCCCATTACATTTACTAGGAGAGAAGGGGGAAAAAATACCCCGCCGACTCCAAACGATAAAAGAAAACTTGTCATTATCGAGATGGACTGATTGGAACACGCCACGAATCGCTCGGAGTCCTAGGATGTTATGAGTCTCTTTCGGAAAATACGTTAGCTTATCAGCCGAGGTTGAAGCGCAGGGTGTTCATACCAACTTTGTTTTGTTTTTATAAAAACAGATTATTTCAATAATGTAGCCGTTTGTTTTTTGGGTTTCTTTTTTTTTTGGGGGGGGGGGGTTGGGGGGTTATGTTCTAAATCAAATTCAGGTGTCACAAAAAGGAGCTTATTTTTTTCTAAAACCTTAAAGCGCTCTCTACCTTAAGCATCAATGTGTGCGCTCTAAGTTCCTATCCCGGATTGCGTATTTTTTAGGCCTCTTTTCAAAGAAAAACAAGATAATGAGGAATAAATACAAAAAAGCACTGGTTTCCTCAAAGGCACGCTGCCTGTAGTCTATTCTCAGCAGGATTTGTCTCGCCTTAACTTTCAGAAGATGTATATAATATAACAAATATGAGGTTTGCGGTGACACCATGAATAATACAATTATCATCTCTTTAAGAGAAGGGTGGCTCTGAGTGTGGCTCTGAAAAGAGCCGGTAACTCAACGTTTCGGGTAGTGCGTATACTCTGCCCGTCGTCCGCAGACTGTTGAGTTACCGGCTCTTTTCAGAGCCGTTCTCCTTCTCATTAGAGACGATGTGCATATTGTCACCGCAAACCTCCTACTTTGTAATTTCAAAATCTGATCAGAAGATGGATGGCAGGTCGGCCGGTCATCCTCATGGGATCGGCACTGTGCATGTGCTTGGGAGTCATAAGCTGGACGGTCAGAAGATGTCTCTTTCTCTCCATATGCATGCATTGCAGGTTTCATTCTGAAATGCATTTATTCCGCTTTCCATCCGCAGCCTGCCTTCAGATGAGCGCACGATGCTCGCCGCCTATAGTTCCCCGCGGGATTCCTCTCCCCGGATTCTGCCGAAAAACCCGTGGCTTATCTGGCCCATTTATACGATTTCTATCAAATTTAGCGCCTGATTTTGGGCATTTAAGGCAAAAGCACACCCCCCCCCCCACACCACACACACACACACACACACACAAAGGTGGACGTCCGTCTCCTGGGCCGTGTCCGTAGATACGAGCCGCGGGTAACGCACAGAGCCAGTAGGCAGTGCAGCGATCGACCACGGCCGGTCCTGAAGACGTATTTTTTGCACGTTCAGATAGACAGGCAACACTGTGCACTGTACACATGCATGCCGTGGCCCTAGGCCTCAACTTCAATCGTATTACCTTCTGATATCTCTCCATGCATATTGATGGGTCGCCCCGACGTCAAACATTGAGTGGATAATAGTGTGTTTACGCCGCACACATCACAAAAAAGGGAACCTACTTAGACGTTGAGGGCAGCAAACACCAAGGGGAGGGTTTGGGTCAGCGCATGCGCTCTAAATCCGTATAACAGAGACCCGTACGGAGGCTAATCCTATTCCTAATCCTAACCCTAACCACCCTAATCCTAAACCTAACCCCAATCCTAATCCCAACCCTCACTCGATCCCTAACACTAACCCAACCCTAACTCTAACCGTAACCGTAACCCTAACCCTAACCGTAACACCCTAAGCCTAACCTACGCTGGTTTACAAAACATGTCCTTGTACAGTCCCCACACAATTAACGGAGTACCAGCGATGGTGGTTGAGCGTCATATGTCGGTTCTGTTATATATCTCCCGTACGCGTGCAGCCGCTGAGAGCCAGCGGCCATCTTAAACGCTCCAGTCCGAGAGACGATTAGCTCGGCAGATGCTTCTTGCGAAACAGCAAGCTATTTACACGGAACTGCGGCTAACATGCCGACGGGGATCGACATAGCAACGCCCGTGCGAGCCGGCCCAAAACGATACCGCGTGGCTCACAACAGATGCAACGTACTCGAGTGAATAATGATCCGTGGGCCCTTCGGAAAATGATCCATACGTGTTTATCTCATGCATGGTTATGGTATAATTCGCTCCGACCAGCGGACCCCCCTCGGACTGAGAATGGTTCAACCCATAGGACAGACTTGACTTCATACTGTATTAAGTTGTGAGCTCGGAGGTTGAGCAACGCGCGTGATAAGGTCGTAATTCGGATCGGCTGATGGCGCTGCACTGTTTCCTTTTAGTTTGAACCAATTGAGAAAAATGACGACCCCCTGTCCTATTTGTTACTCTCTATGCTTGTTGCCTGGTGCAGTTTGCACGCAAATAAATTGTCCAGACGCTGGGGGATGCAGCTTTAATTAACCGTCACTTCCCGAGGACAAAACATCACCCAATTTCCACCCATGGTGTAATATTGTCCTATGGTTGAAGCACGGAGGCCAGACGAGACGGCCCCAATCAACACCCACGCACGGTTGTGAATAGAAATAGCGTGCACTGAGTAACAGGTAGTCGCGTGTGCTTACACGAGGTTTAACGATGCTGCAAGCAATGGGCAGACTATCAAGTCATATTGTGAGACTATTGTCCAGGGCTTAAAGTTAACCCACTATACAACATTGGTAAAAGTCAAATGATTGCCACAGTTAGTGCGTTAAACCAATAAACATTCCCAAAAAGAGATCCTGCAAGGTTTCAGCTCAAATGGTGATCTGAGAAAGTCGAAAAAGGCAACAATCCGTCACGGTTTTTTCGCACCGTTTTGTAGTGTAAGAAATAGTTTACTACTCGCGATTTTTAAACTATTTTATCGATGTTTTAGTGAAGATTTCAAGAAGAAGTTCAGCATCCCAGACCGTAAGATTTCAACATTAGTATTCTATCATGACCATCTACAAACTGTGTAAATTAAAAGGAAAACACTAAAATGTTACTGAAATGATTTATAGTAATGAAAGGAAAGGCCATCAATACCTCAAGGGATTGGCAAATTTTAATGTCCTACTTTCTTTTGTAAAAATTGGGATTAGTTTGCCACATAGAGATCCATGCATTTGCCTTCTTTGGTAATGGCGTCGCAGTCCCCTTGTCGGCACGCGTCACGCGATGAGTGCGCACTCTAGTTTATTTATAGAGCTCTATGAGATGACCCAATCTTTATACCCATTCTAAATTAACCGTATTAAGTAATTAATTTATGCTGTACGGTTGAAACACGGAGAGCAGACATCAAGGCCCCAATCAACACCCACGTACGGTTGTGAATAGAAAGAGTAGGGACTGAGTAACAGGTAGTCGCGTGTAGTATACACGTGGGTTAATACTGCGAGCAATAGGCAGACTATTATATTTCATACTGCAGACTAGATATTTTCTGGGGTTGTATTTCCATAACATGACTGACAGGTTAGCCGTATGTCGTATACGGCAACCGAAGGCATCCGAAAGAGGGATGATATTGGTCGAGCTGGCCCATAACTTTCTAACAGTTAAACAGTAACAAATAAGCTAAACAAAATGAAGCAATTCCGAGTGAGATAGTGTCAGTTTCTTTTGGGTTCAGTGACATTTGTAAAGACAAAAAAGGACTTACAATTATAACTTGTCCTTTGAAGATTATCTCCCGACCCTGACGAATCCTTTCCGGTCACGGTATGTATAATGAGAGCGGTGAGGTGCAGGGTTGTCCTCGACAGTCGGGTGCGACCCCGTGCGCCATTGAGCCGAGCGGTCGTCGGCGGTCACCGGGGCGGTGGATCGGGGCCGCTGGCCGGTGCCCGCCCACTGCAGATGTCCGGTCGGGCAAGGACGAGTCTCCCGGTCGCTGGAACTAATTGAGTCCCCTCCCCCTCCTGCCCACTCCTCCGATTACAGCCGAGCGTCCGAGCATCTCGAATAGTCTGCAATATTGACTCCTGTGACTCTCTCTTTCCTTGTCCAAGCTCGATCCGGAACTCTCCAAATGAGCCACGGTGTCCGATGATCGAGGCAAAAAGAGACTCCGAGGAGCATACACACACCTCCACGCATCCTGGGAGAGTCGAGCACAAAATGGCGGCGTTGTTGTTGTTGCGTGCTTTTTTCGAGTTAGTCGAGTGGGGTTTTTCTCGCCGAGATTTCATCCCCCCAACAGTCGGCTACTTGCTGCAAATTACTCCGAGCTGAAACTCCCTTCTCACCGACGCGGCTGGCCCAGAAATTGCTAGCAGATACAGTCCAGATTAAAAACATTCCCGGCCGATATAGTACAGGCTTTCCTCTGTAAGCCGTTCCTTTTTTTCCACGTGGATATTCTCCACCACGCGCGTAATTCCACTCCATGTGTCTGTATGCGATTCTCACTTCGTGAACTCGTTAACCCATGTTTCCTGGGACTTGGCTTTGTTCCAAGACTATTGTACTAAAGTATGCCAGGCTGGCAGCGGTGGTTGCGGTGAACGAGGTCGGGAGTAGTCGTCGCGCAAGTAGGCCTATGCTAGCATTGTTTCAGTCGCCGAAAGAACACCTTTTTTCACAGGCCTATGAATTGAAGGCAAATGCCGGTGCTTATGCCTAAATAAAGCGGGGCGTCCATTCCAAATGACTAATCGCTGTTATGATAAGAATTTAAAACGGCTAGCTCAGACCAAAAAAGTACCCACATCTTACTGGGTCTTTTCAGAGTCATAGGCCGTGTCCGAAACGGGCTTCCAGAGCTATGGCTACGGCTAATGTCCTCGCATCCCTCTTTGTTTCCAATGGAGCGAAGATCTAGCCGTAGCTCTAGACACAACAGATTCGGACACGGCCATACTCCATCTAGAAAGAGCTGACAAACATGGCGCCCTCACAACCTTTCATTACATTATTTCTTACACTACAGAACGGTGTGTAAACCGTGACGATTTTTGCATGTTTCTACTTTATCAGATTACCATTTGAGCTGCAGCATTCGCTGTATTGCTTTTTGGGAATGTTTTATGGTTTAACACACAAGCTTTGGCAATCTTTTGACCTTTACCAATGTTGTATAGCCCTTTAAGGGAAAGCACAATGCTTTTCAGAAAGGTCCTGCTAGAGCCGACAGCTCAGGCAAAAATTCCGCAAAATACGAAAGCTTGCTGTGTTATTTGGCGTTTGTGTACGCTAATAAGCTCATGCTGGACTATTTATGATAACCAAGCAACCCTTCACCTTTGAAAAGAGATCTTTTTTACAAAAGGTTGACGTCTGTCAGCCTGTTTTCCAGATATGACTTGTTTTTACCCTTACGGACTAAACACTATAGGGAATCGTTACACCTCCCTTCAAATGAGGATACATTGTACCTCCGTTTCCTCTTCGGGATATAAATTATAGGGCACAGTACATTTGTGTTCGCGCCATAGGCCAGCTCAGGCTTTTATTGCTGCACAGTATGTTTTTCATTAGCATTGTGCACTTCAAAATGACATGACCAATTTAGAAAGCGCTCGAGTTCAACGGGGAGAAAAGAGAGGGGGGGCAGGAGAAAAACAGACCAGGGCTATACTTAGGACGCGTTCACTAGGCTTAATATCAGTGTGAAGTTTCAGGGCGGATGTCGGGAGGAGAGAGAGAGACAGGTGGAGAGAGAGGTGGATAGAGAGAGGTGGAGAAAGAGTGGAGGAGAGAGAGAAGGAGGGAGGGAGGAAGAGAGAGATGGGCAGAGAGGGGGAGAGAGAGAGAGGTGGAGAGAAAAAGTGAGAGATATGGTAGAGAGAGAGGGGGAGGGAGAGAAAAAATGGGGAGAGAGGGGGAGAGGGGAAGACAGAGAAAGGGGTGGAGAGAGGGGTGGAGAGAGGCTGGAAGAGAGAAAGAGAGAGTGGTGAGAGAGGGGATCGGGATAGAGTGTAAGAGGGGCAGAGAGTGGAGCTATAGTTAAATAGAAAGAGGGAGGAGAGAAGACAGAAAGATGTGAAGCGAGAGAGAGGTATAGAGGGAGGGGGAGATGAGAGGGGGAATTTATATGAGAGAGATGAGAGGGATAGAGAGAAAGGGAAGAGAGGGAGGGGAGGAGGAAAAAGTAGGAGAGAGAGGTGGGTGAGACAGATAGAGAGAGAGAGAGAGGGAGGTGGTGAAAGGAGGGAAGAGAGAGAAAGAGGCGGAGAGAGGAAAGGGGGAGAGAGGGGGAGAGCGAAAGGAGGGGAGGGGAGAGAAAGCGATGGAGAGAGACAGACAGTAGACACAGAAAGAGAAAAAGAGAAAGATAGAGAGAGACGGACATTTATATATAATAAGAGAAAGAAAGAGAGAGAGAGAGGGAGAGAGAGAGAGAGAAAGAGAGAGAGAGATGTGGGTTAAAACTGAAAACCCAAGGAGATGCGATGACTACGATATAGCCCGGCTTCACCTTGTAGCCCACGGGTCACGAAGCAGCTGCAGCTCGGGTGCAAAGCGGCTCATATTTGCGCCCCCAGAAAAAAATATCGCTAGTTTCCGGGACGGGCCCCTTGGAAAGATAGAAAGATAGAAAGAAATGGCCGCCAAAAAAACCCGGTCTTTTTAGGCTCGCATTACGAACGCACGTCAACAGCGATGCCTTTCGTCGGGATCGATCCACAGCGGCAACAACACCGCAGATCTGAGGCCCTTACGTTCCAGACCGTATTTGAAACCGATAGTGTTGGCTCGTGACTATATTTTAAGTTACAAATACAGGCCATGGAAGTGTATGCGTGTCGGGGGGGGGGGGTTGGTGTTCCGGTCAATGATGAAAATAGAGATACGTGCCAGCCCATCTTAAGCTATAGTTGTCACCGATGCTGCAATCGTTCCTGTATACGACAGAGAAACGCGCTCCGTTTCAAAGGAGCTGCCGAAGCACGAACAAACGTGCGAGGCATGACAACTTCCACGCCGGTTAAAAAACAAGATTTCAGAGATAAGATTCGAAGGTTTGCACGGTGGAAATACACATGTGGGAAGGTGTGCGGTGACACCACGTACATCGTCCTGTGTGGGACGAGTGTGGTTCTGAAAAGTGGCTCGGTATAACTCAGTCTTTCGGGTAGGGTGAACTCTGCCCGTCTTCACGTCAGGAGATTGCTGAGCATAAATTCAATCTCAACACAGAAGACAAGTGACAGTTTGGCTGGTAACCTCAAGCCTGGGTTTAAAACAATGCTGAAGCAAAATCTGGTGTTGCGCCTTCAAGAGTTCGGCAATGATCACAGTGCACGGAATAATTATCTCGACTCTTTCCAGATTTGCATTGGGTCGACAGACGCGCGTTGTGATTGGCAGACGCGTTACAAACTCTTGAGGGCGCACTCTTGTGAATCGCCCATATTGCTCCCCCTGGTAGCCGGCCGAAGTTCCATTCGTATTTCATGCTAGGTCCCCTAATGGAAAAAAAAGTATATATATCAGACTGAAAATACGGGCCGCGTTGAATCGCTGATTTTTGACGGATTGTTTGTCTCGTTTAGTTAACTGCGTGCTGAATGGTTTCCCCTGCATATCAATATGTGAGTTGGCCCACGTCACCGCTTTGACCTTTGTCTTTGTCCTTGT
The DNA here is from genome assembly GCA_949987565.1 of Luidia sarsii. Lineage (NCBI taxonomy): Eukaryota > Metazoa > Echinodermata > Asteroidea > Paxillosida > Luidiidae > Luidia > Luidia sarsii. Next base: position 1,333,295 of record OX465112.1, on the reverse strand, counting down.
CTACAAAACTGCCCACCTCAGAAGGGGTCAAAGTCAGGCTAAAAAGATGAACACCAAATACTAATAGGTAATACCTGTGTAGAAAATTAGCACGTACACACCGGGCGGCAAAGGATGATCCCACATGCGTGAGCTACAGTGCATTAGACCAATTTCCAATCACAAGAGTGACATCTGGAACATGATAGCCAGCACATCCACAGTATACCCGACTCACTTACTGAGCAGATTAGTAACGCTTGCCAACCTCGGACTCTGAAAAAAAAATCTAGGGCAAAAGTCTGTATAACAATACTGGACTGAATACTGCATGCAGTATTCAGTCCATCGCTGGAGACTGCAGTCAGACGCTAGCCGGGATTATTGTCACGAAACCCAAGCCCGAGCTATATAGCCTTCCTCTTCGTAGAGAGCCTGTACCAATGTACAAATCATAAGACTTCTCTCTTGGTCGCGTCCATATGACTGTCAAGCAAATCTGCGTGCGTTATTCTCCCACGTGCAAGCTGTCAGAGAGCGTAGCACGCCAAGGCAATACGCGCAACATGTCTCCCATCCTTCCCTATCGTGCCCAACCCAACCCATCTCCCCCCAAGCTCAGCCGTGAACCTCAATTAACCTTTTCATTAACGTCAACTCCGGAAGGGGATAACGACAGAGGGGGGATAGAGGGGAGAGGAGGGGGTGGGGGTAAGTGTGCGCGGGAAGGTCAAGGAACAGGATGGAATCCATCAATTACATCGATTCGTTGATCTCGGAGACGGACGGCTCTCGCGCATAATTTACGCTTGCCGTACGAAAAAAAAACTACCGACAGAAGACAAAAATTATGATATATTTCATCCACAGATGTCTCGAGTCCTCGCGTCAAACATTTTGTTCGACGTGACAGTGCGGTGATGATGCGTGACAATGAATGGCAGGGTATTCGGGCCGTGGTCTTTGGCGGGAGTCCCCCCCCCCCACCCACCCCCTCCCCCGGTCAGACGCGCTGACGGACGGCACGAGGCCGCGCTTCGCACGCGCTCGCTCTCAACGACATTTCGGGGATCGGGACGGCGCATGAGGAGACGGTTTATTTTCCCGCTACGATCCAGACGGCAGGCAGGGATGGGGGGGGGGGAATTGCCAGTTAAAATTCAGTCCGCCGGTAAGCAGGAGGGGAGGGGGGGGGGTTCTAGCAGGGCGGCCCACTCTCGAGTGCCGTAATCGTGGCCTTGCAACAAAAAAAAGGGTCTTTGCCGAACGGTCTTGCCGGGCGGTGTGGGATTTGGAGGGTGATTTGAAATGGAGATAAGGTATTTGGCGTTGAGTGGGAAGAGGGGGGGGGGGTGGAGCTGCAGTGCTCCCGTTGGGGGTGCGTTTCGACACGCTGAAACAAAAAACCGAGACAACTCAAGGTGGGAAACGTTTAGTTTCCGTTCACAGTTCTTCAGTATTGCAGCTCGTCCCGTGCACGAAGCGCAAGGCACATGGAATCGGTTTACCCAATACGATGGCATGCATCGCGTGGATTATGATCGCACGCAATATCCCGCATCGTGTGGACGAGGGCTCTATCTTGTCCAACCCAATCCCAGGCCATTCAATCCGACTCGCTTTAGTTTAAAGGGGAACGCGACCCAACAAACGTTTGCTTATCGGATCGGGTGTTAAAAACAACCTAAATTTTCCCAGGAGCAGCTCACGTATACACGATGTTCACGAAGAGAGAAAACTCATTGAATTGTAAAACCTCAAGTGGTCGAATTTGTGTGCCTGTTGTACGCAATCGGCGGCGGCACATTCGAAAAGATGGCGACGTACAGGAACGCAAATTCGACCACTAGAGGCTCTACAATTCCATGAATTTTCTCTCTTTATGAAAATCGTACATGAGCGGCTCATAGGTAATTGTAGGGTTTTTTAAACACCCGATCAGATAAAACAAACTTCGTATTTTGGGTTGCATTCCCCTTTATTAAAAAAAAAAAAGAAACAAGAAGATGGCTGGTTTGTGGCTCGCAATTCGCTGGTTCCCGCTCCATCAGATCGCGGGTATATTCTATAAATATTGTGTGCGGGGAGCCAACTACTGATGCTGAGTAGGCATGACCTGTAACAGCCACTGCTATTGGCGGTCGCCTTGCTAAACGATGCGCAAACGTTTCTCCGACCACCCCTTACCCCCTCCTCACCCAGCCTTGTCCAAGGCGGTCTCTCCGGTACGGCACCGGGCAGGGATCTGGGCCAGACGCACGCAAACCACGGCACTACCACGCCGGGTGCAACACGGCTTGCAGACCGCACCGCTGCCATACCACAGTCATACAACAAGTCCGTGCATGTGCGTACATGTGTACGAGCCTGTACGCAGCTGTCCTGGCCTGGCCGCCCTCGAGTATCAAGACCGGACCAAGACAAGACGCGCACACGACATCATACGCACGCAAGTTACGGGAGGGGTGCATAATTTCTTTTCGTAGGAGGGTTAGGGGCAACTTTCATGAATCATCATAAAAGGGCATGTCGAATTGTTTTTAAAGAAGATTACGACAGAAGAAGATAACGACACCCCATTTTAAGATAATTGCCCCTAACCCTCCTACGAGAAAAAAAAAATACGCGTTGGCGGGGTATGGTGCGCAGCGTGCGTACGCTTTGAGCGGATCAATGGGACTGCATTTCGCAACGATGTTGCGCAAAGCAACATAATTTATACTACTTGTATTTCTGAAGGCCGGATTTTGATTTCTAAATCGGCGACTAACGCCTTAGACAAGGCTTCTCCTCGCCCGAGGAATAGGTCGGTATAATTATTACAGCAGATATACTACCGTAGGCTGTCTTAGGCGATGTCCCTCAACTCCACAACCCCACCCTGGTAGGGCCCGATCCCAGTGATGAATCAGGACGAGTTCAACAAGGGCAAGAGCGAGGCCACCGTGATGCAGGGCCAAACTAATCGGGGAAACGCTTATCTATAACGAGAGTCAAAGTGAGTGAGGATGGGAGTCCGTTCAAGGATGACAGGGCATCCATTCAGGGGGGCACAGACCGCGACCGGTTTTCCATAGAAATATATTATGTGTAGGCCTACCCAGTACATGTGATGAGGCTGCGGGTCGGATGAAAGAAGGAGCAGTTTTGCCCAAAGCCGCGGGACATTGAATTTGGCTGTGGGAACATTGAATTAAGTGCGCGAGGGAGAGAGAGAGGGGAGAGAGAAAGGGAGAGAGAGGGGGTAGAGGGAGAGGAGAGGGAGAGGGAGAGGGAGAGAGAGAGAGAGAGAGAGGAGAGAGAGAGAGAGAGAGAGAGAGAGAGAGAGAGAGAGAGAGAGGGAGAGAGAGAGAGAGGGAGAGAGAGAGAGAGAGAGGGAGATGGAGAGAAAGAGAGAGAGAGATACAGACAGACAGACAGACAGATAGACATGCAGACAGACAGACAGACAGACAGAGACAGAGAAAGGGGGAGAGAGAGGGGGGGAGAGAGGGAGAGAGCAAGAGAGAGAGAAGAGAGAGACAAAGAGAGAAAGGATGATAGAGATGGAGAGAAAGGGGGGAGAGGGGAGAGAGAGGGGGAGAGAGATAGAGAGAGAGAGAAAGAGAGAGAGACAAGAGAGAGAGGATGATAGAGATGGAGAGAGAGGAGAGACAGAGACAGAGATGGAGAGAGAGAGGGGGAGAGAGGACAGAGAGAGAAAAAGAGACAAAGAGAGAGAGGAGAGAGAGAGGGAGAGAGAGGGAGAGAGAGAGAGATAGAGTGAGAAAGAGAGACAGAGAGAGAGGGGGAGAGAGAGAGGGAGAGAGAGAGGGAGAGAGAGAGAGAGGGGGGGAGCCGAGGGGGAGGAGAGAGAGGGTGGGGGAGAAGAGAGGAGGGGTAGGAAGGGGAAAGGGAGAGAGAAAGGGAGGGAGGGATGGAAAAAGATGGAGACACCGATACAGACAAGAGAGGAGGGAGAGAGCTCCCGGGACGGAATTCAGAGAGAGAGAAACGAGACAGAGATTGAATGAGAGGGAATTAGAAACAGACAGGACGAGGGGAGAGACGGAGAGTCGGAGAGAGGATATAGACAGCCAAGGCTGAGAGAGAGATAGAAGGGGAAGAGAGGGGGGGGGAGAGGGGAGGGAGAGGTTGGGAGAGGAGAGAGGGGGAGAGAGAGAGAGGGAGGAAAAGGGGGGAAAGATAAAGTCAGGGAGGGAAAGGGGTAAAGAGAAAGAGAGAGGAGGGAGATCGAGGGAGAGGAGGTGGAGAGAGACAGAGGTGGAGATAGAGAAGTTCAGAGAGAGAAAGAGATGGAAGAGAGAGAGGGGGAGGGAAGAGGGATAAAGAGAGAGGGAGGCCGGGCTAGATGGAACTGCCCTCTATATATTGATTCCATTCAACTTCACAGAAATGAAGCGTAGCAGGGGTCGAAAGCCTTCCGAAGAGAAAAAAAATCACCTCCACAGATGGCTGACCGATTTTTCCTTGAATGAAAACGATCGCCGCAAGCAATAGTGGTTCCCAAAGTCGGGGAGAAGCGAGCGGAGATGATTGTTTGCATCACACGGGAAGAGGGACGAGCGAGCAAACCCGACGCTGCCCGCGAGAAACCAAGTCATTGATGCTCCACAAGACAAATACAATATTCCGTATACGCGCCCCGCAAAAAAAAGAGAGAGAAGTATTTCAGTTCGAAGCCCGGCTGCCTGCCAACACGACCGACGTAGAGGGACGACACTGGGCCTGTGAGGGGATGTGCCTCTATCTGGTTGAGACAGACAGAGAGAGAGAGAGAAAAATGGCAGCATGCAAATACGGACCGAGGCCTATTTGTTTATAGATTAAGCGTCAATGCGAACACCTAAGTGCATTAACCCGCCCTCCCTCGGGGCGAGCTGTCTTGGCCCCGGACAAGAGAGCACAAAAATAAAAGAGGGAGAACCCGAGAGGGTCCGTCTAATCGAGGCAAAGGGGAAAGCGGAGGAAGGCGAGGGGGAAGAACCACTTCGGGGACGAGAGGAAGAAGCGGTTGTGGGAGAGAAAAGAGGCCAGGAACTACCGGTACTACTTTGAGGACTGGGTGGATTAAAAGGCAGAGGGCGGGTCGGGGGGATGGCCAAGCATCTCCGGGCGATTGAGACTGGAGAGACCGGACGAGGGCGGATGTGTCAAAGCGGATGAAAAGGAAATCGGAGCATTTGGGGGACGTCACACTGTAAAAACGGTGCTCACATCATGCACATGGATGAAGTATATGTTGAGGCACATGGTGCACGATACATGCGCAATAGGTGACGCTCACTTGCACTACATGTGCTTGAGGTACAATAAATAGGGAAATAATATTTCAGTGCGAGGTTTCTACTATAACCATCTTCAAACTGTATACGTTTCATGTAAATATGTGAACATGTTGTGTAGGGGCTTTAAGAGCGATACCAATGAATTGAGTCTGTTGTTCCAGTCTGGAGGGCGATGAGGAATGTCCCTTTATGCCTTAAAACATCATCAGCACGAGCTACGGTTTTTTTTTTGCTCAGTCTGGCGAGGGGAAATGTTAATTCGAATACAGGGCCCTGTATCCACAGAGAAAGATGAACCTATATCAGAGTAATGCCATTGGAAGAATGACTCACAAGGCCAACACAAAACTCGGTCAAGGTCTCTACGGTACATCACGGGAGATCATCAGTCGATTTAAAAAAAGAAGAAGAGAAGTTTCTGTAGAGCCAAAACCTCCATCTGGGAGAGTGGCGGCCACGCGCGGAGACTAGACACCATATACGGACCCGATGCGATGAGCGCACTCACTGCGGTGTAGAACCACTGCGATTGCAATCAGGTCCGCGAGCGGAATATAGATGCACTTCGGTGGCGGCGAGCGACGTTTATGGCTCTGTTTTTTTTGCCGAAGCGCTGGGATAGAGTCGAGTCCGAGTAAACAATTACCAGAGCCGCCGGATTTCTGTGGATCGGAATGTTCAGGCCCGTGGAATAGGAGGTCTAACCGAATTATACAGGCTGGTAGACCATTCTCACCAAACAAACATCATTCATTGCGCTCTTTCTCTCTCCCTCTCCCTCTCTCCCCCCCCCCCCTCTTTCCTCCTCTCTCCACCCTCTCCCTCTCTCTCTCGCTCCACCTCTTTCTTAACTTCTCCCCTCTTCTTCCCTCTCCTCTCCACCTCTGTCTCAACCCTCCATCCTCTCTCTCCATCTCCACCCCTCTCTTAATCCTCCCCTATCTTTCCTGTCTCCCTCCTCTCTATATATCTCTTTCCCTCCCCTTCTGTCTCCCTCCACTCTCTCCGTCTCTCCCCCCTCTCTCTCTCTCTCTCTCTCTCCCTCCCCCCCTCTCTCTCTCTGTCTCTCTCTGTCTCTCCCCCCTCTCTCTCCCTCCCTCCCTCCACCCCTCTCTCTCCTTCCTCTTTCTCTCTCTCTGTCCCCCTCTGTCTGTCAATGTCTCTCTCTGTCTCTCTCTCCCCTCTCTGTCTCTCTGTCTGTCTGTCTCTCTCTCTTCTCTTCTCTCTCCACCTCCATACTCTCGGATTTCTGGCTAGAATGGTCTGCAATGTCTTCAAAAGTGAGCGATTCAGATCCAGTCAGGTCCCCTTCTGTACCTTTCTGCCGCCTTCAAAAAGCTTCTGCTGCTCGAACGGACGTGCCTGAGCGGTGTGCTCGAACCTGGTTTTTTTTTTTTTTGTATTCTTTAAAAAAAATTAAACAGCGGAAAGGTTAAAACAAGATCGGTTTGTTGATATTAAATCAAACTCGGAGAACGAAAACTGTTTGCTGTCTGGGACAAAGATAAACAGGGTAGTTTCATGCCTCGCGCCCCAACCCCACCAAATCAAGCTCCCATAGAACGCAGTACAAAAAAAAACTCACTTTCGGGGCGAAAAAATCCACATCCAATGGTTTCTTAGGTCTTGTAACTATACTAAATAGATAGGACCTTCATCTCTTCTTTTCATATAAAGCCGCTACACAACATTGGTAAGATCGAAAAACAGAAATGTTCACAGATTTAAATGAAATTTATACAGTTTGAAGATGGTTATAATAGAAACCTCGCACTTACATATTTCTGCCTAAATTGTTGTATTTTGGGAGAAAAGAGTAAAAGAAATCGTTTACATCTCACCGAGATCTAAACTATTTTTCAGAACAGTAAGGCGTTGAATGATGCATTTTCGCGAAACAAATCAAGCGGTTTCCACGACTCGGTTGGCGCATTGAGCTGAAATGTTCACAAGTGTGCTATTTCATGCATATGTTGGATCAGAAAACGTATGGATGCTATTCTTTGACCTCGACCAATGTTGTGTAGGGGCTTTAAATGCCAGTGATCTCAGCCCACTGGATTTGTTGCTAATTACCCGCTAAAATACCCCCCAAAATGTGTAGTCATCCAATTCGAATTTCTGCAAAGATTTTATGATAGCATCCCTCCACTTCCACGAAATTGACCAATGAACCCCTGCATTGTCTTGAGCTTCACTTAGTTTACAATATATTAGTTACAGCAATGTGCAAAAAGTTGCAAACTGCTTACTGACTAAAATTACCCAAATGGCGAATAGGTCCTATCAAAGTTTGGGATGGCCGGATCCTAGCAGGACCTTTCTCAAGGGCGGAAAGGCAAGGACAAAAACAGGATTACTGGTCATTATTAGGACTGATAATCCTCTTTATGTGTACACTCCTCAATACTTCTCTCTTTCATCTTTTCCCCAGTTCTCATTAATCCCTAACCCACCCCCTGCCCTTGATCTTACCCTTCCAGTTTTCCTCTTTGTCTTCTGTTTGTCATCCTTTCTACTTGCATCTGTTTTTGTCCTTATCATTATGCCTTTGAGGAAGGTCCTTTTGGGATCCAAACGTCAGGCCGTCCCGAATTTTAATATGTCACACTGTAAAAACTAACTGCACCTCATGCACTTCTGCAATGGCACATATTTGTCCCAGAATCATGAACACTTGAGGCACCTACTGTACTTCATGCACATGAAATACTGTAGCTCAAGCACATGTGGCATTGTAATCACTTGAGCAAAAGTCGGATGAGGTGCATGAAGTGCTCCATGTACACGAACATCTCCCTATTTACTGTACCTGAAGCACATGGAGTGAAAGTGAGCATCACCTCGTGCGCATGTATCGTGCACCATGTGCCTCAACATACTTCATCCATGTGTGTGATGTGAGCACCATTTTTACAGTGAATTAGACCCCATATGCCCCTTATTAAAAAAAGGGAAGAAGTTGTGAGTACATTCTTTATGATAAACAGCTCTTGGAGCCATCTTGGATTGAATTAGTGTGCAGGGCAGGTTTCCAAGTACCAGGAAGGGGGCTTCCATATGCAGAGAGCCAACTCAATTGCGAACGATTACCCCACCCCCCCCCTCCTGCGAGGGAAGATTGATCAGCCAATGAATAACCATGACCACTTTCAGACAGAGCCACATCCTTGGGAGATCTCGGAGATCATTTATCGCTTCCTGTGGGTGCATGACGACTCTCCTCACTCTAAATGCTTTAAAAAAAAACTGCAACGGAATCGTCGATTCAAATGACAACACTGCACATTGCAGTAAACCATGTTGTTATTGTTGTTGTTGTTGTTGTTGTTGTTTTTGTTTGGGGGAAATAAAGAGAAGGTGGTAAACGAGGGGTGAGAATGCTCGATGTAATCAGGATATATTTCGGTCATTAAAACATCTTATTGGGTTGTTTAAAAAGTGGATTAAAAAAAACTCTGATTCGGAAAATAGAATAGGAATGTGAGAGTAACGAAGCAAAAGTTGACCTGCAGGATAAAAAAAAAAAAAAAACCTTTTTTTCTTCAGGGATACACATTTTAGAAAAACACAATTTCAATATTTGTTTTTACAAAGAGGGCTCGACATGTTTGCCTTGTGAACAAATAAGGGCAAGCCGGAGGAGTATCAAGTGCTAGGTTTATCCGTGGGATGCGTAATACTATTAGACGAATATGGGTCGCACTCAAATTGAAAAATCCCTGGAACCAAATGGGACTCACGGAATTCCCCAACGTCTATTGAGTTACATAAGATTATATTATGCTAGGGATGGAAGCTGTCTATCTACAGCTGCCTCTCAGACAGATATAAAACATGATTGAGGATTCAATTCAGTAGGGAAGAGAGAGGAGGGTTAGAAGGGGGAGGGAGGAGGGTCAGAAAGGGGAAGAGGGAGGGTAAGGGGGGGAGGAGGGTCAGAAGTTGGATGGAGGGTCAGAAGGGGGAAGAGGGAGGGTAAGGGAGGGTAAGAGTAAGGGTAAGGTAAGGGTAAGGTAAGGGTAAGGTAAGGGTAAGGTAAGGGTAAGGTAAGGGTAAGGTAAGGGTAAGGTAAGGGTAAGGTAAGGGTAAGGTAAGGGTAAGGTAAGGGGGAGGGAGGAGGGTCAGAAGGGGGGAGGGAGGAGGGTCAGAAGGGGGAAGAGGGAGGGTAAGGGGGAGGGAGGGGGAGGGAGGAGGGTCAGAAAGGGGAAGAGGGAGGGTAAGGGGGAGGGAGGAGGGTCAGAAGTTGGATGGAGGGTCAGAAGGGGGAAGAGGGAGGGTAAGGGGGTGGGAGGAGGATCCCTTGGTCATCTAGGTGGTCACTGGGTGAGGAGGGTGGTCACCTGCACCCGTCCGTCCATGGAGCCGGTCAGACACATGCCCGTGTTGACGGAGGTGCACCAGTCCACGCTGACCACGGGCGTGCGGTGGCCCAGGATGGTCAGTAGACGCAGCGTGCCGTGGTCCCGGTGCAACTGGACACGCACAAATGCGGGGCAAAATACAAATAAACAGGAAGCGGACCATTACTTAAATGTAAGTCAGCCAAATGTGAACAGACACCTATTCATCATGCAGGCCTATTCTTAAAGATTGATACCCATGGTCTTAAAGACTCTACGATTGCTGCTTGGGGAGGGGGAGGTTTCTTTACCTTGTAAATGATACCGCCATAGGGTGCGCAGGTCAGGATGTGGGTGCCACTGCTGTCAAAAGCAAAGAGCTTGGCGCGTGGCACCAGCTGCTGCTTGTAGCCGCCAAAGCCGGACATGGTGAAGGGACCGGTGGCGCTGTCATGGATGTGCAGCTGCTGCAGCCGCTCGCCGACACGATGGATGCTCCACTGAATGAACTGTTCCATGACAAGACACCGTCTTATTTACCAGAGAGCAGCGATCGATGTCAGTAACTGATCCTACCTACCAAGGCCCAAGCCAGCCCCTCCGTCCTGCGATGCTCCAGCACCCGCACAAGATACAGCCTCTGCCTTTGAAAAAAGGTCCTGCTAGGATCGAAACATCAGGCCCACTAAATTTTGTGAAAGATACAGCCTACATGTAGATGGACCTTTGATAAGATCGGGCCTGCACAATTGTGCGACCACTGTTCACATGACGTCACGCGACTCACAGATGGGTTTTTTTTATGGCATCTCGTTTGGTGCAGAACAGCAGTGGAAATGAGCAAAGAAGACTATCATATCGTCCACATTCTCCTTTGTACATTTCCACCGCTGCTCAACAATTACCCACTGTAATAATGTAGGGTTATAAAGGAGAAGGTCTGCAGTCTCAGGTTTCTGTCGGAGGGTGATGCTCGAGGCTTCGGTTTGAGGAAACCCCTGGGGAGGTTGGGGTCCCTCGAAGGTGGTCCGGGTGCTGTGGAGGAAGTGGGGGAAGGGGTTACAGGTCAAGAGGGGGCAATTCCCTGGCCTACCTTTCCATCGGAGCCCATGCTGAGGACCGAGGTCTCGTCCAGGCTGAACTGGGTGGCGTAGACCTGGCCAGCGTGAGCGTGCCAACTTAGGAGGCTCTCAGAGCGCTGCATGTCTGAGGAAGAAAGAAGGAAGTTGCAGAGATCAGTCCGCAGGGTGGGAGGGGGGAAACGCACAGGGACTGGACTCGAACCTGACACCACTCAGCCGACGCAGCATCCACGCATCTTAAATGCTTGTCAGTTAAGTGTATAGCGTCACTGCCATATCTCAGTACAGTGGAACGTCGCTATAACAAACATCCCGGGATCCATGAAAATTGTTCGGTATAGCGGTCGTTCGTTATAGCAGTTGCGGCCACATATTTGGTACACAAAAATCGGGAGGCAAAGGGCAGGTCCGTTATAGCCGAATGTTCGGTATATCGGCGTTGGTCATGGCGACCGTCCACTGTACAGAGTATAGAGAGCTGTTTTAGTCTACCTGATGGGAAGGGAATGAAAACAAAAACCATCAAAATCAATCATTTTTGTCATGTTCCAGAAAGAAACCGCATTCTTCATCAATGAGAACAGCGTCTGACTATCAGTCTGCCGACCAGAGATCCTTCTTCTTTTTTCAGACGTCATTGCAGACCAACAGAAATCTGGCCTCTGAGTTGGGAGGAGAGAGAGAGAGGGGGGGAGGGACCAGTTTGATCTTCAGCGTCCAAATCAAACAGACCAGGTAATCTGGGCTTTGCTTGGCGAGCCCGGTTCCCAAGCAGAGGGACGAGAGGCTCTCGGGAGAGATGCCCTCTGACCGTCCGAGACGTGAGCTGAACAAACACTGCCGAGCACCAAATGTGTTTGCCCTCAAAAATGCCAGAGGACAGATGAACAAGAAGAAGACTACGTCGCGCAGCACACAGCAAAGGGCACATGATTTGGGGGAGGGGGGTGGGGGGTGGGGGGCTAATTTCACAGCACAGCACCGACTCTTGCTTAAACTCAAAAACTCTGCCGTGCAAAAAAATAAAAAAAAAATAAAAAATGAGATCGCCAGCCGAGGGGTCTACTTTGCGTCCGACGCTTCCAGCAAATAAGAGCCAAACTGCGAATCTAAAAACAAGCAGCACTACTTTGGAAGCACGGTTCCCTGTCGTGTTTAGTCGGGAGGGATGAGGCTCTCATTCTAAGCCGAGTTTCACGCTTAATGCAGCGCTGAAAAAAGCACGGTACTATCGATGGTCGGCAGTGACGCACACGTCTAGTGATGCAGGAGGCAGGGTATCCTTTTCAAAAACCTTCCAAAGCTGTGCTCCAGTTTTCTTCTGCGGCCACACCGGTAACTTACCGTGGAATTCCAGAAACTAATTCTACCTTGCGGTCCCACTAGTGTTTTTTTTTTTTTCCTCGGTTTTTTTTTGGCACTCGAACAGGAAACTTTTTTCACATTGCAGGTACTGTAAACTATGCTTGACTGAATGGAAAGTTTCCGCGATCACTTTTGGCCTTGCTTTAAGTTTAAAATCACAGATGCTGTAGCTTGACAAGGACATCTTGTTTACCTGGCCTTCTCATTGGCTCTTTTCTTGTCATTCTACAGCAGCTGTGCTAATTTGAATGGGAACACTCTTCCGGTAAAATATCGGTGGATTAATATAGGATTAATTTCTCCTGTTGATGGCCAGAGCATACTGGTCGAAACGTCGAGTTACCACTTAATTTCAGAACCAAACCTCTTCCTTTAAGAGACCTTATACATGGTGTCACCGCAAACCTTTCCTATATTGTTTCACCCACCATGCAAAGCCTTAAGTCTTATTTATCGGTGGATTACAAGTAGGTACCTTTAGGCCGTTGCTAAAGTGAAGTCCGGTTAGTTTGTTTGCTGAGAAACAGTCTTGTTTTAGAAAGATTCGATTTCTTTCAGGCAATGGACGTCTCTTACCAAAGACTCTGATCATGCCATCAGCTGATCCGGCCACCACCAGATGACCGTTGTGGTTGAACGCTGTGCAGTTCACACAGCCAGCAGTTGCTGTCATCACTAACTCACTCTGGGGAGGTAGACGGAGATTGAGGAGGGGGAGAGGAGGAGAGGTGGTGGGGCATGAGAGGGAAAAGGAGGGGAGGTGAAGAAGGGGAAGAGGAGGACAAGGAGGAAGGGGAGAGGAAGAGGAGAAGAGTAGGAGGAGGGAAAGGAAGATGGAGAGGAGAAAGAGGTGGAAGAGGAGGGCCAGGGGAGGAGTAGGAGAGGAGGAGAAAGAGGTGGGGAGAAAGAGGAGAGGGAGGAGGAAGATGAGGAGGAGGGGAAGAGGAGCAAGATGAGGGAAGGAGAAAGAGAAGTGGAGAAAGAGAGAGGGGAGGAGGAGAAACAGGAGGAGATACAGGAGGAGGGGATGGTTGAAGAGTTGGAAGAGAATGTGAAGAGGATAAGAAAGAGAAGAGATGAGGAAGGAGAGGAGAAATAGGAGGAGGGAGAAAAGAAAGATGAGGAAAAAAAGTAGGGGAGGAGGAGGAGGAGGAGGAGGAGGAGGAGGAGGAGGAGGATGAATAGGGAGGATGACATGGAGGCACAGAAGAGAGCTCAATTACACCGACTGATAGACCAGCCTGGTCCGTTGGATTCAATTTAATCACATGTTTGCAATAAATCAATATTTTTGCATATTACTTGATATCTTAAAACCCTAAAAAAGTTATGTTTTGACCTTGGCTAAACCATTTCCAAAAGCAGACTAAAGAAGGCATATAAGAAAGGTTTCGTTAGCATTAAAACCTCAAGCAGTCAGCATGTTTCAAGTTTTTCTCTTTTTCAACAAGCAGTTATCAGGCAGTTTCATTCAATATGATGTACCGGTATCTAACATCTCACAAACAGACGCAAAACAACCCATTGTTGTAAACCTGGCTTAAAGCAGTTCGGGAACCACACAAAGTGGATGCAGCCATTTCAATTTCAAGTCTTACAAAGTTGAGTTTGACTCGATAGAAAAAGCCGAGAAATATATGAATTTTTTTTCCAAAAGTTCCTTACCGTGACCTTCATCTGTTTGATGTCACAGACAAGGAGTCTGGAGGAGATGGCGGTGGATGGCAAGCCGGAGGGTTGATGGGTGGAGACGCTGGCAGCTGAGCAAACAAAGGTGGTCCCGTTAGGACTACAGCACAGCGAGACAGCCCTGAGAGACACAGGGAGAAAGAGAGAGAGAGTGAAATAAATAAATGGAGGAAAGTAAGAGGAGAGACAGAAACAGACACAGATGAAGAGGGAGGAAAAGGGAGACAGGGAGCAGGTAGGAGGAAGGAAGGGAGAGAGGGAGAGAGACAAACTCAGAAACAGAGTGAAAGCAAGAGACAGAGTGAAAAAAAAAGAAATAGAAGGAGGGGAGAGAGGTGGAGAGGAGAAAGATGAGAGAGAAACAGACACAGACGGAAAGGGAGGGAAAGACAGACAGAGAGCAGGTTGGACGAAGGAAGGGAGAGAGGGAGAGAGACAAACTCAGAAAGAGAGAGAGAGAGCTAAGAGACAGAGTGAAAAAATAGAGGTAGGAGTGAAAGGTAGAGAAAGACAGAGAGACAAAAAGGAGAGAAGAGAGAGAGAGTGAGACAAGAGAAAGATACAGACAGAAAGATATAGAGAGAAGTAGAGTTATCACTCAGGTTCTTTTCCGAACCACACCTCTTCCTCAAGAAACCTTATAGATAGGTGTCACCACAAACCCTCCTATATTGTTTCAACCACCATGCAAAGCCTTAAGTCTTACCTGTACCAACTATCAGACTAAGGATTTCATACCTGCTTTGTTTTCAGTGAGCATGCCCTACTCAAGTGAGCATGCACTACTGTAGCTGCATGTCGAGTAGGGCATGCCTTCATTTAGTTGAAATCCCCTCGACACAGAAGCATACCATGAGGGCCTGGTTTCTCAAACTCGTGCAAAGCAACGGCCAGCCTCAGGTCTGCTCTTGACCCACCTACCTCGGATGCTGTGGGTCCGTCTCTACGTCGCACACCAGCTTCTTGGCTTCCACATCGTATATCTTCACCATGCCATTTGATCCCCCGAGTAATAACTGTTAAACAAAAATTTCAAAAAGGCAGGTGCTTATTATCCGGTTGCTTAGCTGATCACCCCCCCTCCACACCCCCAACAAGCTTGTACCGATCTTCTTTCCTTCCCCTGAAAAGTCTAGTGTTTTCCTAGTGGGTACTAAAAATTCACATTACATTGCTACCTCTTCGCATCAATAATCCTGCCTTAACCCATATCCGCCTGACTGGTCACAGCACATGAACAGTCTTCCTGCCTAAGCCACTATCGCACTAAAAAACAAAAAATCAAAAGTTCATTACAAGAGAAAATTTTCAATGACAGCTTTTTCATAAAATAAAACCGAAACTAACTACATGTATAAACCAGTTGAAAGAGTATGAAATTTACTTTATTATGATACAAGAAAATCTCAAAAATCGTACACCATATCAACAGAGCAGTGAATGGGATAACACTATAATTTTCACAAATCTAAAAGTAGATCATGGAATTTCATGTAGTTCAGCGCTTGCAGCTTCTCTGAGTCGTACGGGAAATCCTGTAACCCGGCGGACATGGGATAATTTTTGAGAAACTCACCAATCTATCTGACTTCGTGGCCCACTCGATCGACAGTATCGGCGATTTGAACATCACCGTCCCCGTGGTAATAGGGGAGGGCGCAAACTTCCACACTCTGTGCACAAGCAGACAAGGTGCAAAAGAAATTGGTGATATACAAACAAAAAATATGAAAACTGCTTATTGCCCTGCCCCACCTTAGCAATTGGGCCACCGATGCTGGAGATACACAGCAGTTAATGGTTAAATGGTTGTGGTTGGTGTCCAAACCCCCAGCTAAGAGTGGTTGACTGTTATGGGACGGCCGCTGTCTCAAGGCTGGATCGATCTTTGTGGCCTGTGTCTCTGACTCAGACTAAACCTGGATGACTCGGGAACTTTTTCAAAAATCTGGCTTTATCTCTGGCTTCGCCTCTGGCTTCACCTCTGTTATCCAAAAGCTGTAATCACGGATTGGAGTTCTCTGTTGAAGTTGAAGCTTTGGATTCTATTTCAAAAACGTAGCCGAAAGGTTTACCGTTTACAAGCCTTGTACTTTAAAATGGATGAAAGAACTAGAGACAAAGCCAGAGCCAGAGCCACAGCCAGAGCCAGAGCCAAAGCCAAAGCCAGAGCCTGAGCCTAAGCCAGGTTTTGGAGAACGGACTCGGACTTTAGAGATTCAAACAGTCGGTGAATTGAATACAAGTCTGCCTGAGGAGATGGAGAGGTAGAGGAAGAGACACGACTTACTTGACAACTCCGTCTACGTCCAGGCTCGCCACGGTGGTGGCCGATGGGTTGAACTTGCAGGCAGCGATGGCCGAGTGGTGCTCCGTGTACTCGTCTTGGCTGAGGACCAGGAATGGGGCCGCACCTTCAAACTCCAGGACTCCTTTGGAGGGGGGAGGGGGAGGGGGAGGGTGTGAACAGACAGGTCAGTGTGGATGGTAAATGATTGTCTGATTCAAACACTGAAACCAACTAGGTACCATTAGGGGGTGGGTATAGTTGAAAAGAAAATCGGCACAAATAGGCTTCGTACCGAGCAAGGGGAGGATGGGGAGGATGGGGAGGATGGGGAGGATGGGGAGGATGGGGAGGATGGGGAGGATGGGGAGGATGGGGAGGATTGGGATGAGGATGAGGATGAAAGGAAGGATGAAGATGACAGCAAAAACAGAGATGCTAAACACACATACACACCTTCGTCTAATGCACTCCTCTTCATCTCCATGGTGATGGCCGTCGTGGACAACGAGAAGGCTCTGTCCGCTGCCACCTGCGCCTCTCTTCTCACGACGGTGGCGGTGTCGTCAGCCTGCTGCTGACCGCTGCCATCGGCGGGCAGGCCGCTGACCACGGCCGGCTTGCTCCCGCGGCCGGCAACTGTAGCCTCCTGCAGGCCCGTCTCCTCCGTGCTGGACTGCGAGAGGAGGCGGGAGGTCTCGCCCGTCGTTGTCGTCGTGGCCGCCGCCGTTGCCAGCGTCCTGGCGGACGGGATGGACTTGGACAGGAGCTCCCTCCTCTGCTGCAGGTGCTGAGAGCGGACAGGCCTGGGCTGGCTGGACGACTGCTGCTGCTGCTGCTGCTGCTGCTGCAACTGCCCTGACTGGACTTGGCCAAATCCCTGTAAAGGAAAGAAACAACACATAATCACGATACCTCTCAGTGCCCAATTTCACAGAGCGGCTGAAGTATGAAAACCTGCTAGGCATGTTCATTCATCCTTGGATTATAAACAAGATTTCTAACTCTATTTCATTTGGTACTTCTCTTTCAAGAAGGAGCATGGCTCTGAAAAGAGCCGGTTACTCAACGTTTTGGGTAGTGTGTATTTTCCCCGTCTTCAAAAGAATGACTACAACGACTAACTACAATTTTGCATTTCACCACAGGTCCAACGGGTCAGTAAGCGGTCAGCAACAGATCAACAATTACATTTCCTCTTTAAAAATCTTTAAAAATTGTCCTCTTGAAAAATTGTCCTCTTTAAAGATTGTCCTCTTTAAAAATTTTCCTCTTTAAACATTGTCCTCTTTAAAAATTGTCAGGGTTAGGGTTGCCCTCTTTAATTGTCCTTTTTAAAAATGAGCAATGCCATTGGGATGACTAATGACAAACGAAATGGAAAATGTGAGAACGTGAGGAGAGCCCCCACCCTCACCCTCACCCTCACCCTCACCTGGCCCAATGTTCCCACTGACGAGGCCGCTGCATGCGTCACCTCCGCTTTGCGGGCCGCCCCGGCCACCTCCCGGCCGTTGCTGGCCTGCCGCGAGACCTTGTCGCTGACACTGCCCAGGATGGCCGTGACTGCCCGTCTGGCCGGCCCCGGGGTGGCCACGGGGCCGCTGCGCCGGGCCATGGCCGGTGACTGGGCCTTCTTGCTGTTGCTCAGCCTGGAGGCTCTCGACTGGGGCTCTCGGCTTTCTGCGGCCCTACGTCGGCAGAAAAAATTAATAACAAAACCCAAAAGGAAAGATATCAAAATAGGCTGCCTCTTTAATTTGCTCACCCTCACCCTTAACTAGCCCACCGGGCTAGTAAATTGAGTTTCTTGTTAGCCCGCAGCAAGTTTTACTAGGCCCGAATAATTAATATTGAATTTTATACAAGGTTATTAGGTCAAGTAAAACAAATAATTAGTTTCTACTTTGTCATTCCCGCCCGTATCGTTTTTTTTTTTTGCCACCACACTGCTGTCTACTTTTTAGTAGTCTGCCGGGATAGCAAAGTGGGTCATTTTACTAGCCCGCAGCTGCTTTTACTAGACAATGACCGTCGGGCTAGTGCTAAGGTCGAGCCCTGCATGTGAATGGTCATACCGGGCACAAGCCTCAATGCAGACCTATAATTATATACCTATAGCCGGCCACTGAAACGACATGGAGGCTGCCATCTCAAACAAAAACCAACAGGATTTTCCGTGAATTTTATGCTTGTTTTTTTTTCCATTTTACGTCACTTTTCCAGGTCTGGGTGGACACAGGTCTCGAATTTCAGAAAAAAATGGACAAGACAACGGGTCTTGTAACTGAAGACTCTTACTGGACCTGAACTATCCTTACAAGACCTTTGCCACAGATAAGAAGAAGAAAAAAACACAAGTTTTGCACGCAGTGAAAGGAATACCATGAGAAAATGCTGTCTACTCTTACAGGTAAATGTCCAAGTTTTAAATAAGATTTAATCTCCTGATGACGGCCAGAGCATACTGGTCGCAACGTCGAGTTACCACTGAGGTTCTTTTCAGAACCACACCTCTTCTTAAAGAGACCTTATACATGGTGTCACCGCAAACCTTCCCATGTCAAA
Source organism: Luidia sarsii (assembly GCA_949987565.1). NCBI lineage: Eukaryota > Metazoa > Echinodermata > Asteroidea > Paxillosida > Luidiidae > Luidia > Luidia sarsii. Next base: position 1,314,694 of record OX465112.1, on the reverse strand, counting down.
GTTTTACAAACAAGTTTTTGAGAGTAATTTTCTTCATGGTGCAAGAAAAAAAAAACCACTACTGGCACTAGACAGCCAGTCCAGTGCAGTCACACTCGGCACTAGACCGACGCTGAAATCACTAGACTCGGTCCACGGTCTGGTGGATATTTCGAGCCCTGTGGACAGTTTATAAAATCTAGGACTGCTTCCGGATTTTCCACGACCACAGCGACCCTGGCCCGTGGATGATAGTTAGGATACTAGATAGGACACTGAGGGAGAGGTTCCCGTACGTTGGCACCGCAGCAAACTCGTCGTAGGACTCTGTCCCCTCGGCCTGCTCTTGCTGCTCAGCTGAGGTTGCTCTCTCCCTCTCCTTCTGGGCTCTCTCCAACTGGCTGACCTGTGGGAGGGGGTGTTTCGGGCACGTTCAAAAAAAATTAAAAACCAAACACAAGCCTCAACACAGACATAAATAACCTACGTATAGACGGGTAAAAGCAGCAACCACACTGAAATGCCATGGAGGCTGCCATCTTTAAAACAAATCTACGGATGGAGGTAAAGAGCGGCCCCATGCAGGTGTACCGGTAGAGATTTATTTTTCATAACCCCGCTCTTTGAGGGTTGAGTCTGGAATCAAGCCACATACCTGCTTCTTGAGGAGCTCATTGCTGTCTTGCAGGTCTACCATCCGCTGATGCTCAGCGTCAAAATTCAGCAGGGCAGGCAGAGGTGAGTTCACAGGTCAAGGGGATCAACTTCACTCAGTAAATGACTTGGTTAATCCTATCAAAATTAGCATTTTATTGTTTTGTTTTGTGCTTTGTATTCTAAATAATACTTTGGCCATGTTCTGGTTAAGGCCAAACAAAAAAATGGTTCTGCTTCCGGTTACCCGACCGACACTTTTTTCAGCCTTATCGGGAAACAGTGATGATAAAAGTTAAATGTGTAATTTGATTGTTTTATTATTACCATTAAGGCTTGACCACATGCAGATCCCTCCATATGATTGTACACAGAAATTGGCAAAAATTTAAAAAAATCCCTACCTATACCTACTATATTCTTAAATGCTTTATAATCGGAAGCAGAAATATTGTTTGGCCTAAGTGTTACATATGTACATACTTCAGCCAACATAAACATGATTTGCATGTATGCAGGAATGGTTAATTCAAATCATGGTGATTTACGTAAATCACTGGTCATGCTATCAAAATAGGGTCAGTTGGGAAACACACTTCCCCCCCCCAAAAAAAAAAAAAATGTAGGGTCATGCCATCAAATTAGGGTCAGCCAAGAAACAAGAAGCAGCAATATTTGTTGGGCCTCAATGATAGTGTCTGGCCTTTGGAAGATAAACTCTGCAAATGTTGTACACTCAGTCACTCAGGGAACCAATCGTACGTGTACACACTCATACATGTAGTCGTATAGTTCTGAGAAAGTTGTGGCAAGGATATGCATGGACTGCACGATGATGCTGAAGAAGTTGTGCAGTGAGATCTTCAGCGTCTCCTCCCACTGCTTGCTGAAGTAGAGTTCAAAGGTCGCACTCTGCTCGGGGTTCTTCAGGAAGGGCAGGGCTGTGGGGTGAGGCGGAAGAGGAGGAGGAGGGGGGAGGGCGAGAGGGGAGACAAACAGTGAAATAATAGTCTTTCTATTTTCTAATGCGCTACCATCTAGTCTCATACTACGTGTATGCATCTTTGTGCAAAGAAGTCTTATTTTTATTTTTTTAAGTTTCTATCCCTAGACACCCATGGACAGTTAAAAATGGTGCAAACTACTGACGAAGTGCAAAGTTTGCGGTGACACCATGTAACACATCTTTTTTGAAAGGAGTGTGGCTCTGCAAAGAGCCAGTAATTCACCGTGATGGGGAGTGTATACTCCTGACGATGGGCTGGTTACGGTACACACTGCGCAAAACATTGAGTTACCGACACTGCGTCGCAAAAAAGAGACGTGTCACAAACTTTCCAGCTGCTACTTCCACCATGTCAACTTTCAAATCATAGTACAAGGGATTTTATTTTGTCCGATCTTTCGGCGAAACCCCAAAACTCATTTGGATGATCAAGATACGGTAAGGAATCCAGACAATTGGAAACTCATTGTTTCGAGCAGTGTGTACTCTGCCCGTCAGCAGGAGACTACTGGACAGCCCCAAAAAAGTAGAAATAAAAGCCGGCCATTTTTACCGAACCAGTCTTTCCACTCCGTCTGAGTCTGCAGCTCGCTGCCCATCTTCTCAAAGAACTCGGAGACTTTCTCGGACCTGCCATTCTGCACCGCGTTGACGATGTACAGCCTGCGGGGAAGAAGGAAATGGCCAAACAGTTGGCCAAGACAATCAGCACAGGTCTGCTGATGCAATATCAGCATCCTAATTCCTTACAACGACCACAGATGGTCAGTAGTTGTGGACAGAGTTCTGCGGGGAAAAAATGGATGGTTGGTGCACAATTCCTATGGGGTTCCTATGTGGTTGGTCACTACTCTGACAGATCAAAACTTTAGGGGGTCGGGCGACAGTAGGGTCCAAGATTTTCGGCAGCAAAACACAACCAAACAAACGATGTGTTCGACTACATGACTACCCCCGATCGAAACCGGTCAGAGTCGAACACATCGTTGTTTGGTCGTGTTTCCCTGCCGAAAATCTTGGACCCTACTATCGCCTAGTCCGAGTAACTTGGACCCGACAAGTCTCCCTTTTTTTATCAAATTTTGAAATTTTGACCCGAATCTCAAACTTTTAAAATTTGATAAAAAAAAGGGTGACTTGTCGGGTCCAAGTTACTTGGGCTAACTATCGCAAGACCCCCTCAAAATAAATTTATAGGGCGATTGTAAAGAACTAAGGGTCCTACTCCTAGTTCCTTGGACTAGGAAAGATCCCTGTTTCAGTCGCCGGTCCGTCTGCACACCTGAGGATGCTGACTTCCAGTTTGCGGACGTTGCTCATCTGGTTGTACTCCAGGTGGGAGAATATGCGTCTGTCCAGGTGCTCCAGATAGGTGCGCAGGCTCGCCAAGTCGTAGCTCCATATCGAGCTGAGAAGCTGCTCCAGGAACTTGTCCACCTGACGGACAGAGACATCGACAAAGAAGCAAACTCAGTCGCAGACATATCCTTCAAGCAATCGTCATCTCAGGAAGATTTTAGCATAATATTGGAGAGGAAAAATGCAGTGGCTGTTGTTACGTCAGTCGTCTGTGTGGTTCCCTGACTTGATTGTATTTCGTCAGCATTGCAGGCTGGTTGAACCAGTCTTTTAGCTGATATTCTGGTTCCAAGAGCTAAACATCCTGACAAATACTGTGAAGTCAGGGAACCACACGGACGACTGCCGTAACAACAGCCACTGCGGAGGAAAAAACTGCCGAGTTTGTGCACGATTTGTGTTCATTTGTCCGGAAATTGGGCTACTTCAACTTCAACTTTCATTTTCAAGTCGCCGATTTTTTTTGGGATGGAGATGTTGAATAAACGGTACCACTCACCCGGAACCTCTTGTCTTTGTCGACTTTCAGCTCGGCATCGAGGCTTTTCAGGGTGTTGGTGAAGCCACGAAACAGGAGGTAGTCCCGCACCAACTCGTCCGTTCTCTCTACGGCATCGGCCATGACACTTGACAGTGACAGCCCTTCACTCAACCGATCTTTGGTAAACATTGTGCACGCTGAGTAGTCGGGTTCCAATCCTCCGCGGTGTAGAAGGGGAAAACGAGAGCGAAGCCCAGACTCCAACGAAGTCAGCTGATGACATGTTTACATTATTAGGGCACACGGCGTAAACAGAAATTAGGGGCGTGGCGCAGGTGTAATTTGTTTTCGTAGGAGGGTTAGGGCCAATTTTCATAAATAAATTATCCTAAATGGGAGTGTCGAATTGTTTTTTAAAGAAAATTACGACAGAAGAAGATTACGACACCCAAATTTTATGAAAATTGCCCCTAACCCTCCTACAAAAAAAAAAATTCGCGTGGCGCAGGCGTGGGAAATATTTTTTTGGAAAATACGGCTTTGTCTTTCTGTCTGTCGTGGAAAAGGGGGGGGCATTCGGCTTCGTTTTTGTATGTCATAGGACAAATACTGCGTTATGAAAAAGAATCCAAAGTTGAAATGTTCAACCAGTTTGTTTCCAGCTTTCGGATGTCAGATGAAGCCGGAGCCTAAGCCTAAGCCTAGGCCTAGCACACTTTCCCCAAAATCCGGCTTAGGCTTCGGCTCCAGCTTTGTCTCTGTATATCCAAACGCCTCACCGGATGGACTCCTTTGCTGAAGTTCAGGCATTTGGATTTTTTTTTTAAACGCAGCCGCTGTAAAGGCCTAGTATAGCTATAGGCCTAGGCGTATAGGCCTATACATTAAAAAACAAACAATTAAAGGCCCAATACAACATTGGTAATGGTAAAACGATTGCCACAGTTTAAAGTGTTAATTAACCATTAAACATCAAAACAAAGCAATCCTGAGGAGGTTTTAGCTCAAATGGTGATCTGAGAAAGTAGAAAAGGTTTATGCACCATTCTGTAGTGTAAGAAATATAATTTATGACTTCCGAGTTATAAACTATATATTTGTCGATGTTTGAGTGAAGATTTCTAGGGAAGTAGGCCTACAGCATCCCAGACCGTAAGATTTCAACATGAGGAATCTATAATTCATGGCCATATACAAACTGTGTAAATTAGAAATGGACGACAGATCAAAAGAAAAAAACAGGAGCTTGAGCCTAGGCGGCGGGCAGTTTGGGAAAAGGGCCAATGTTTTCGAAAAAGAAAATCCATACGGCCATAGACTCATGTGTGAACTGAAGCCAAAGCCATTGATGTAATTATTGGCTCAAGCCGCTAGCTGGCGTCTTCCATAAAATGGCGTGTAGTTCAAAGCCGAAGCCAATGATTTCGGACGACACCTAATAATACATGTACATGTAACCCTACCACCGTATTTCCAATGGCTTGAATGCATACCCTGGTGTCCATCAACCTTTGATTGATTTCAATCACTTGAACCAAATAGTAGGCCTAGACCACCTTATAGCAGAATTGATCTTCCGAAAGTAAGGGAAAATATGAGTAGGGAATGGGCTGCAATAAATAGCCAAAAGAAAATCGTAAATTCTCGGAGAACTTGAACTCAGTAAATTTTATTCATTCAGCATTCAATTATACACATTTCCTGGGTTGTGCTGGGTAAAACCGAAATAAATACTCAAAAATCTGTAGGTAAACTTCTGTCGGTCACAATAAAGAGAAATTATGATATTCTTGACTGGCCAAATTATTTGACAATCTTTCGGAAAATAAATACAAAATAATTTGTCGGAATCGGGTATGATATCCTTGAAGCAGAAAAACGAAGTTGTTCAGAATACCATAGGCCTTATGAAAATTGTATGCATCGAACTGAAAGCGAGGCTATGGGCGCTAGATTTCTAAGATGTCGGCGAAACACTGCGCGGTACCACTGTGCTCCTCGAACAAGAGAAATACACCGCCAGAAATCAGCTTCCACCTATTACCAAAGGATAGAATCCTGCGGAAAAGGTGGATTACGAAGATCAGGCGAGATGAGGGACCACTTTTCAAGGTAGATTTATACTTTTAAACGACTTATTTTTAATCTCAAAATTTAGTGGGCCTGACGTTTCGATCCTAGCAGGACCTTTCTCAAAGGCATAGGCATATATTTTTAAGTTTGATTCGTCAAGTGCCACGTGTTACTGCATGAAATCTAGCGCCTCATAGCCTCGCTTTCAGTTCGATGCATACAATTTGCATAAATACGGCCCATCAAGAAAGGCCTATATTATGACAGCGAAAACCAACAATAATTATAATAGCGTCATGCAGTTTACAATCTGCAAAAACAATGATTCGCTAGGAAATATATTTTGTACGATGTACCTTATCCATTTAGGTCACCTAAAAGACCCAAATCACGAAGACCAACGCAAAGACGAGCACCAGACTAGTGAGGGCGCTCTATACAATGTGACGTCATGCCCATAAGGTCAGTGCCATAACATGCTTGAATGCTTGAATAGCAATACAGAAAAAAAAACTATATACGGTGGCTTACTTCCGCCAAATGAATACTTCTATTGTTTTTCATGACAGCATCACAAAGCCGTATAACGGCTTTCGTTCGTTGACGCGCGTTTCTCATTGCTTGGTGACTAAAGGCCGTTTACGAAATGAAGGCTTAGGCTCGGGCTTAGGCTTCGGTCATATTTATCTACCCGTTGTAATGTCAGAGGGATTAAAAAACAAGCGTTTCGCTCGTTTCTTGGTGAACACTGTACTTATCACACCAGTAAACCTTCAAATTCGGCAGTAAAACCACAACCTGGATGATTATGTTTAATCTGATTGAGACGAAGCCTGAGCCCGAGCCTGACGCGTAAAGGGCCTAGTAGCACACGTCACGAACACGTGATTCCAGTGACAGGCGCCAAACAAACCCCGCCAAAGGATACGAAAGGAGTGGTCGCATGAACGACTCATCTGGTAAGGGACTCGAACATTGTACGTGCGTGTGCAATTCGCCACTGGGTATAGACCCTCTTCACGTGACGTCATGGCTGGACCGCCTTACAATGGCAGCGCACAATAGGGTTGTGCGTACACTTTTCGTAAAAAGCGGTCCAACGTGGCGGCAGTTCTTTTGTTTCGTCACGTGGGTGAAAAAGGTCTACACCACGAAGAAGCACAAATCAACCAATCATCCGTTAGGCGAGTTCGTTCGGGGTTTTTTCCCTCTGGGTCAATGCTACGGAGCTTGAGCATTCCGTGACGTCATTCTCATCGGGGGCCCTGCTACTGGGAGGTACGGGGTGCCCCCGGGTCATCCCCGCGAAGCAAATGGAACGTGCCATGGTCTGTTACACTTGTAAATTCATGGCAATGACCATGAGTTCCTTTGTTGGCTCAGCAAACAAAATTAATAGAAAACAGCATTCACAGCAGCTAAAAAATTCAGTGTGGCTAAGAGTGCCACATATAGGTGAAAGTCCACCAGGATATTCGAAATTGGTCAAGCCAAAACTTTGATCTTACTATATAAAATAGCATCTCTTGAAGAAATGGAATCTGAATATTTATCTGTATAGAATTCTCACTATTTACAGTTTTAATTCATATAGAGTACTGTGAACATCTGAAAGGGTGGTCTCTATGATACAATTAAAAAAAACAAAAAAAAAGAAATATCTTGCAGACGACTTCGATCCTTGAATAAAAGAAAAGAGGCTGCTCAAAGTTGTTAAAAAAATTGGATTGGAAACGTTTCGAGCAAGCACCCAGGCCTGCCTATACAAGTTTCTTCAAAAAGCACTTGTGCTTATGGAGACCAAAAGGGCATGTGTGTTCAAAAGTTAATATCACTTTACATGTACAGTATGCCCTCCGAGTTCAAGACATGCATGGTCTACCAGATCATGCATGAATCGTCTCTAAGGAATTGGTACAGGACGGTGCAAAGTCCTCATGCAGAAATGGGGCTACAACAGGCATGTAGAAACTACTAGTGACTGCGGGGAGGATCAGATGATGCATCATCTCTTGCTCTGCCCCCTCCTAGTCCTAGTCCTACCAGAGTCATGCACTGTCAATGATCTGGAGGCTTTCAACACCAAAGTCAGATCCTGTGCCCTACACTGGACAGGACTTGTGTAGTCACCCGGTAAGAAGAATGTGCATGCCCAGATGTCCAGTTTCGTCTAGTCCGTTTCATGGCATTTTACAATGAGACTCTTTTCAGTCTACCACAAAACAACATGTAGCATGACAATAGCCACCCAGACGTCCGATTGTGCCAGGTTTGACTCACTTAACACAAAGTGTACTCTGATTGGTCTATTTCACAGGTACATTATTGGTTGTTTCCTATTGTTGCGTGAGTTTTGTGAATGATGGCACACTATAAAAAAAAATCAACACCAAACTGTTGAAAAACACTATGTGGTTTCCATGGCACTGCAAAGTTGCATGGTGCAAAGTGGTAAAAGCTCTTGGATTTCATTTACAATGAAGAAAGACAAAAATGAGCAAGGAGATCCTTCATCTGACTATAAATGCATGTGTGAAATAAAATTAACAGGTAAATCAATAAAAATAACTGAAAAAAGGTGACTGGGATCTTTTTAATCAATTGTGAAAAATAGCCCCTGCTCTTTTTCAGCGATCCGTCATCTGAAGACCAAAAACACCGGTGACTAAAAGGCTTTTAAATTATGCGTTCCTCTTTTGATGATTCACTCCACAGAGAAAAAAAGGCTCATTTTTGCTGACCTCCACAAGTTGTGGGGAGATGGGGGCCGAATCCAAGGCCAAGCCGCAGCCTGAGCCCGAGCCTTAGCTCAAGGAAAAGGCTAAGGTTTAAGACCGAGGACGAACCCGAACCTGAGCCCAAGCCTTACCTGTAGCCCGATCCTGCTCAAGCCCGAGGGCTGAGGCTTAGCCGAAGCTTAAGTCCGAGCCTTAGCCCATTACTCAAGCCCCAAGTTGGCTAGCGCTGAAGCCAATGGCTTTGTTTCCCGTCAGCAGATGAGAAAGCTGAAAATGAGAGGCTTGACACGCAGTTTCTGCGTTTCACGTGTCTCCAAGGCAGGCTGCGGGCAATCGTACCCAGGTCACAAAGCGGTCCTAAAAGGTCGCAGGCTCCTCTCAAACATGTGTCCAGCCTCATCCTGCGGTCTGCTTGCTCCAGTTAATACCACTCCCCTCCTCCACACACACACTATCACCAGCACTGACACCTGTGGATGTCCTATTGCGCCCGCTCATGGCACCAAGAAACAAATCCTCAATCCAGTGCTGATGATCCAAAGAATCTCCGGGCCGTGTCTCATAGGTACAACATGATGTTTGCGTCGAGGAGAAAGTTAATTCAATGAGAGTTTGCTCCGCCTGACGTGAATGCCTCGCTGATTGTTGTCCGACATTTTTTTCACAAACTGAAGACTTGTAGTTGTAGGAGGATCCAAGGTTGTTCACGGGCTTTACTTGAGATTTGCACGACAAGATCAAATACCTGTCATTAACCCTAACGCTTTGCACCTCCCGCACAGGACACACACTGTACACCGCAATTTACCACAGTGCCCAAAGGGGTGTAGGCTCACATACCACAGGTCACCACAAAAACCCCGTTGCGGAATGTCCTGGTGCATGGCCCTTATCCTCCAACAGGAAAAACCATTAATTAAAACTGCCGGCACAAACAAATTCCAAGCGGATCCTTTCCTGTTGCGTCCTTTTTTAAAATCAAAATACAGCCATCGGGGAGGATGCCGGACACGGGTGAACGAAACTGAACGAGGTTCAACGGAGGTTGCCACATCACTTCAGCCAAGGTGAAGGTGGTGGTGGGTGGGGGGGTGGAGGCTGTCTGACTGCAGGGCCACTGGTGTTCACAACTCCTCCCCTTGTACGGCGTTGTCCTCTCACATGACGGAGCACATGGAGCTCTTAGCCTGGTTTGACGGCGGTCTGGGTAGTGGCTCATTACTGTAGTTCACCACCTCGGCTTTGACGACCCTCTGGGATGGCGGACAGGTTAAGGTCAACCTCACCAACCTCACTAACCTCACCAACCTCACCGAAACAAACTCACTTCCTATCAGAAAATTCTCGTACACATGGTACTCCATCTACATATTTTGTTGTTTTTGATATAAATCTTGAGTGCCTTTTGTTTAAGATCAAACAAAGATGACATGTGTACATCAGCTATGCTTTTAACTTATTTTTAATTGTGGTATTAATTCAATTTTAATATTATTTAATATTATTTAATTTTTACTTTTTAATGTGGCTCTGTACAGACTGTTGAGATGTAAATGTGGCGATCTTTAAACAATAAATATTATTACTACTATTTTACTATTTTGAAGTAAATAAAAAAAATACCGTTGCAAACTGCTCACTAAGTCAAATGACCTGCAATACAGAACTCTCAAAAGTTATTGCAATCATGGGCGGTTGGTCCATTGCGAAGTGCCTGTGATTCTATCGAATTCAAGTCATCTCTTGTCAGTGAGTAGTTTTAGGTCGATTCTATGTTACACTTGTAAAGGATACAGCTGTATGCTCCATTTCCGTTCTTGTGAGTTTCACACCAAGTATTTCGGCAGCAATCTTCTGGAAGCAAAGATTGACCTAGGAGTGTAACAAGTAGAAAACACAAAAGAGAGAAAATAAATATCTTTGAGCTTGCATTTCAGATGAGACTGATATTTGAATACATATTTCCTGACATCTTGGAGATACACTGCAATGTTTCTGACTGGCGCCCCCACCCCGGCAAAAGGTTTGTTGACTATTTGGGAAAGCAACTATATCAGGGCTCAAAATATCCACTAGACCGTGGACCGAGTCTAGTGTTTTCTGCGTCAGTCTAGTGCCGAGTGTGACTGCACTGGACCGAATGTCTAGTGATTTTTTTTCTTGCACCATGAAGAAAATGGCACTCAAATATAACATCTGTACAACAGTACAAGTATTTTCTCATGTCATTCCTTTCACTGCATGCAAAATTTGGCTTTTACTGCTTATTTATGGCACAGGTTTTTGTAAAAATAGTTCAGGTCCAGTAAGAGTCTTCAGTTACTAGACCCGTTGTCTAGTACATTTTTTTTCTTCTGAAATTCGAGCCCTGTATCTAACGGCTGGATAGGTCAGATGGGTGAGAGCGCAGGTACGTTAAGGGAAGAGGTCTTGGGAGAGGCATTCTCCCACTCACCGTGTCGCCCGTTTTCGCCGAGACAAAGTGGCTGGAGAAGTCGTTGTCCTGCACCATGCGCTGGTGCTTCTCTGTCTTGACCGCTCGCATGTGCTCCAGGTCCACTGCATGGGAAGGGCACGCAGGCAGGGGAGAAGGACAAATTAGAACGTTGCCGCGGCAACACCGCCTCCACAGGCACGCATCCCCTTAAAAATGCATCATAAATCTCCCCATCCTGCCCCCCCCCCCCGGCCGAAAACCCCTGAGGGTGTGTCTGAGAGGGGGGAGAGAGAGAGTTGAGATGGTTGAGATAAATAGCAGGAGTTTTCAGATGATCCACAAATACACAAAAGGCAAAGACTCAGCTCCATATAGACAGAACTAAGATCTAAATATATCCACCCCCCTCCGCAGATAATCAATATTTCCATGGCAACTTACACACTGACACCGTCACACCGAACATTGTTTACGGGAGACTCAATTATTGATGGGTGGGCTGGGCACACATCCCTACCCTTTGACAAATTTGAGCATGAGAGGTTTGTAAGGGTTGAAATTTACAGCGATGTTTCTGCTTTCACTTACTGATGGATTTGGGGAGGGGAGGCTGTTTTGAGAAGGCCTTTTCACTTCTCGCAAACTTCCCCAAAAGTTCCCATGGCTAGAACGTAGCTGGGAAAAAGGACTACCCATTGGGCTAATGTTTTGTTGGAGCGTCGGTTTCATTAATAAATTGCCTCAGGTAATAACTTATATTTCTATTTTTCTGGTCGAAAAGAATTGTCCCGCACACATACATGATTGATGTCAATTTTACTTTTTAAGGCTCTGTGTATAAGCCACAGCAATTTTTTTTTGGGGGGGCGCAAATTCAGTGCATAACCCGTGGCTTATATTCCCAAAATGACGGCAAATATCGTGGGTCCTACTGCTTACTCTTATTGGCCACCAGGGCAATGTGGGGCATCTTCTCCTGGTCCTTGAAGGTCTCCTTGATCTTGGTGAACCAGTCCTCCACATTCTCAAAGCTGCTGTAGTTGGTGATGTCATAGACTAGCAGAATGCCCTGTGGAATTGAAAGAACAGTTGGGGGGGGGGGGAGCTGCACTTATCCATATCTTGATAGATATTTTGATAGATATTCTGCATCGGAAGAATGTACTTCAGGGAGGGACTGGCAGAGTGGTGTTTGCAGGAAGAATGCCGTTGCCGGGCGAATGTAACCTGCCAATATTTTAAACAAATCCCCATGTGGCACTTATGGGCAGTGAAGGGTGGTTCAGTGCAGAGTGGCTATCTGGATATGGCATGCCGTTGTGTCACTCAAGGCAGCTGACATCAAACGCCTCGACAGTTTCCGCCAAACCATCTGGCATCACCTGCTCAAGATCAAGTGGCAAGACCACGTGACCACGGAAAGACTGATGGAGATGATCGGCGACCAATGGTGCTCCAAAAGTAGTGCTGTGATAGAATGCAAGGCAGCTTGGTTAGGCCATGTTGTTCTGCAAGGCAGTCTTGCAGCTGCTGTTGTGGATGGGATGCCAGAGGGATGTCGTCGTTCTGTGGGCCGACCAGAGATGCGTTCGGGGGACAACATCCGAGAATGGTTAGGGTGTGATACCAATGAACTGTAAAGAAGCAGCACTGGAAAGGCGGGTAGTGGTGAGAGCGACACCAGTGATTCAAGCGGTGTATAATTTGAGGTGACCACAGGCAAATGCCTATGTCTATGGATTGATTGTGTCACTCACCTTGGCACCAAAGATGTAGTTCTCCAGCATCTTTCCTCCCAGCGTCTGGCCTCCAATGTCCCATACCTGCAGCGTGACTTGGGTATCGTCTGGGTTTTGGGGGTGTTGTATTTTGGGGAGGCCAATGAGAAGGAACAGGAAAAAGAAAGACAGAAGAAAACCTGTGAGACTTTGCCCGATCCAATAAACACATAGCAAGTCTGGTAGGGATGTGCCTCAACCGTGGCCGATTTCATGAAACTCATTGTACCTTGCGATCAATCGCAAGGCGATGGGAGATGCACATTGCACAGAAACCGGCCGATTTCACTAACGTTCATCCCAAGATCTTTCAAGACTTGTGAAAGATCTTTCAAGATTTTTGAAAGATCTTTCAAGATTTTTGAAAGATCTTTCAATATTTTTGAAAGATCTTTCAATATTTTTGAAAGATCTTTCAAGATTTTTGAAAGATCTTTCAATATATTTGAAAGATCTTTCAAGATTTTTGAAAGATCTTTCAATGTTTTTTTTAAAAGGTCTGTCAAGATATTTCAAGGCAGTTCTTACCCCCGATTACGATTCGCTTCAGGAAGAAGTCCAGGCCGACAGTCTGCTGATACTGTTTGCCAAATTGTTCCTGCGAGTACCTCGTCGCCAAAGACGTCTGTCAATGATGGAACAAAAGCAGATACGCATGGGATAATTAGATTCTGGACTGTCAATTGGAAACATTACAAAAGCCCTCTGCACATGCTAAGGCCCTATTTTTGTCAAGCATGATTTTGACGTTTTCTAACGTGATAATAAATCAAACAATAAATCACCCTGGCAAAGACTAGTTGACTATTTTGGGAGGCCACCATCTAAGGGCTGGATAGCTCAGATGGAAGTGTACTGCCAGTATGTTAATCCAGAGGTCTCGGGTTCAAGTCCCGCTCCAGTCAAAGTTTTCTTCGATCTCATAAGGTAGAGGGCCTGACGTTTCGATCCTAGCAGGACCTTTCTCAAAGGCAAAGAAAAGACTTTGCCTTTGAGAAAGGTCCTGCTAGGATCAAAACGTCAGGCCCTATACCTTTTGAGAATTATGGATTGCAGGTCATTTTAGTCAGTGAGCAGTTTGCAACAGTTTTTGTATTAACTTTTCTTTGCCAATTTTTCAAGTGATAATATACATCAGTTGCAGTTAGAGAACAGTCCGGTTACTAAAGCTGCTAATACCCTCTATCTTGCAACATCTCGCAACATCCCGCAACAGGCGAGGTGGGTGTTGTTAAGGATTTGGGGTCGGTTAGGGAGGGTTAAGCTGCACTAAGAATAATGGACCCTTTCGGAAGTGGAGCCCGGTCATCATGTCGAGGGCAGCCCGATCGTGCCCCACCGACGCGAACTGGACTCACCTTTCCCGAGGCGCCGTCCCCAAGGATGACAATCTTCAGCTGCTTCTCCCTGGGAGGGGCCTCCCCGTCTGAATCCGACATCTCAGGAAGATGCCTCTCGGTCGCCGACGGAGTTCAACGTCCCGAGTCGAGTTTGCTCGATGCGACCCCCTCACCAAATTTGTTTTTTTTTTTAATTCCAATCGCAGATGAGATTTCAAATCACCGGGCGCTCATCAAACCATTGCACAGCTGTTTTTTTTTTTCCCCCGTTTTTTTTTTCTTGAAATGGATGTCCACGTGGGCTTTCAAATGTGATAGGTGGTCGGTTTTCCCAATCACGATGAGCCGGGATTCTGTATACAATCAGGTTGAGGGTTTTCGACACCTCAGCGCTCACTTCACACTCAGAAATGACTCTTGGGTCTATGGAGACTCTGCATTTCTGCACCAGGTCTGGTCTAAGCTCTGCAATACAAAGGTACAAAGGAAGTGTACTATTTCGTCAGTCAGGGGCAGTTGAATTTGAAATGCTAACTCACGGAACTGAAATGCTATGGAGTGGTAATAATAATAATTTGTTGTCAATTTCTTTTAAAATGTACTCACACTTTTTAGTCTTAAATGACTGACAACAAAATGTTCAAGGCAAGAGTGTTTCAAGAATGAACTTCAATTCAAGGCACGAATGTTCAAGGCACCGGTGTTTTGGGGGTATATCTGGGGATTTCGGTTAGGGGGTATTTTTCAAAGATGACATTACCACAATGCATAGCCATTATCCTTGGAGTTGGACCCTACAGTCACCCGTCCCTCAAAATTTCAAAATTTGATAAAAAAAAGGGTGACTTGTCGGGTCCAAATTACTCGGACTACTCGTGTCGTAGTCGTAGTCCTAGTCCTAGTATTAGTAAATAATACTTCATAGCAGTATTAATATTACTTTAGTACTAGTAAGTGTAACTATGGTACACGTTACTCGGACTTACTCAGTCCTGGGATTAGGAATAGGAAGCAGGAGTCACGGGTTCGAATCCAGCCCGAGCTGCCTGTACTTGTTTTTGTTTACAGGAAATTACAGGAAGCGATCGGACAAAGCGATTACTTTAAATGACGGATGAATTGTCAAGATTCGCTTGAGAAAGGGGAACCGGTCAAAAGAATACAACTCCTTTACTTGAGTACAAACAAAAATTGCAATTAATTTTAAATTCAATTTTTTAATTTAGTGTCGGAAATACACGGCGCACTCCTTTAATCACACACTGCCATCCTTTCGGAATTCAGAACCTGTCGACAAAACACCTGAACTGAAGTGGGAAAATAGATGGCGGTGAAATGACTTTGGCTAAAGCAAAGAGACAAAAAGCTAGTACTCACTCAATATTTTGCTTTATTTTTTCCTCACAAATGCTCACGAAACGCCAACGATTCTCGCCGTAATTCGTCGCGAGCTCCGGTCAAAAATTTCCAGCTATTTTGCATTGGGCGCTCTTTGTAGCCAGCAAAATAGCCCAAGCCGTTGCAGCCCACGTGGCGATATCCCCAGATCGCCTAGATGGGCGCTATTCCTCGCCCACAGTGTTTGGATGGGGGTTTGTGGTCATGTCAACAAGGGAAGCACTATCTGGGCTCCAGCCGGGTAGGTCATGAATAATTCAACATTATGACGTATTATGTTATTATGAATGATATGTTATTATGTTATATTATGCTATTAATATGTTGTATTATAATATTATATTATGTTATAGGTTATTATGAACAACTTGAGAAGCACTATCTGGGCTCGAGCTGGGTAGGTCATGAATAATTCAACATTATGACGTATATGAATAATATGTACATCTTATCATCAATCATCAATCTTATCTTTCAACCATAAGTCTGAATTAATCTTACCCTACAATAATGATTGTGAAATTGTGTTTCATAAAATCAATCTTGGCCTACGTTTGATCTAACTTCGTAAAAGTTTGATATTAATTGTATGATTGGGAAATCAATATTATTGGCAGAGCCTAAAGCGCAACCTTTGACCTTCAGCAACTTTTTGGCTGTCAAAACTTTTTTCAAGTCGGCCATCTTGTTTTTGCAGTGTGTGAGTGGTGAGTAAAACTGCATACAGTTTTTGATAATTTGCAACAGATAAGAGGTTTCAAGTTATTGCCACATCATTAGATATATGCAAGGGTACCTATTCTTTTCTGTAAGTAAATGAAATGGGGTTTTTAGTGGCTAATTTGCACCGCAATAAATCAGCGTGAATTTGTGAGTGACAGCGACAGGGTTTGTGGGGCTTAGTGCCCCATCAAATTGCTGAGCCTGAGTGTTGTCCATTGTAGGCCGTTTTTAAAGTGTGATGGTCATGGTACATTTTAACTATTTTATACTTACTTAAAGTTAATGCTATTGCCTAGGCCCACATTTTTGAGATAGTTAGACTTAAATTGTTCAAGTTGAATGTAGCGGATATCAGCATGACCAGAAAAGGCATGAAAGCTAGGCCTTTTAAAGGAAACTTTTTTTTTCGCTGTTGTATAATTTTAAACAAAATCTTGTGCTTCGGTGCATCCAACCAATATCAAGTTTGAACATATTTATAAATGTTTTGTTTAGTATATAATCATGGGGCTATAAAAATACCTTTATTTGTACATGTATGATGATGTAGGCCTATGCCTATGTAGTTCCCCTGCATGCACGTTTTGATTCAAGTTGTGACAGGGAAAGAGACAAGGGTTTAATTACTGTCATGGCTTTTTAGAATACCCTGCCTTTTCAGTGCTACATATTATACTGCTAGTATTATTTTGAAAATAGTTTGTGGTTGATACTGCCAAAAGATTTTAAATAATTTGACTTTTTTAAATCAATTATTGCAACTTAATTCAGAATTAGCAAAAAGGGGAAAGCTTGTTACTTTTTAAAACATGTTTTATAGATTGTAATTTTGATTTTGTTTATTAATTGGATCTAACTTGCATTTGCTTTTCAGAATATTTGCTGTAGAAAGCATCACAGCTGAAAATGGTAGATATGGTTTTCTTAATCCCCCCCTCCCCGTTATAAAAAAAGAAAGAAAGAAAACCTGTGCCTGTAATCAATGTTTACTTTGCATGAATCAATTTTGTTGTTATATTTGTGTCTCTGTTTGGCGGTAATTGCTGGGCATTCTTTTACTTGCAGTTACTTTACTAACTGCAGGTACTGTACACAATTCTTGCATTTTTGGTTTTATCAAAGGAACAGTGAAACGCTGGTATTAATATAAAAATAAGTTAAAGCTTGTTTACTCAGAAATTAGCTGACATACTGATCAAAACAGTTTGAAAGTATTCACTACCTATCGGCCTACTTAAACTAAAGCTACACAATAATTTGGTTATTTCTGATTGATTTCAGGGAAAGAAAAAAGAAGGTGAAGTTATGAAGCCAAGAAATAAAAACTTCACTTCTACAGAGAAGCGTGCTTTGGCTGGGTTCGTAAAGCTGGACACTGCTCCCAAAAGGTACATGAAGTCTACTGTTATACATGTACCGGTTGATTGGTAGGGATGTACATGTAGATAGATATTTGATTGTTTGACAATTGGCGGGAGAGCTTATGGCAGTCTTTCAACTACTTTGCCCATTGGTAGAAGATGGACAAGGAGATTGCAGTGTATACACGTATGTCTATAATTATACATGTACAAGCAGTGGTTTATTGATTGTTTTATATTGTGCTTTTTGGGTAGGAATTTTACATGCAAGTGGCTCCTTCGTGATCTTTAGCTCCCTCCTGAAAACGTTACAGATAGTGGTTAAAGATATATTGAAAGTACATGTATGTGATCCGGATTGTTTTTTATCTAAATTATGTTTTCTTACTTAAAAGGTTGAGGCAAGGAAGAAGAAATGTTGGGTGAAGGCGGCTCAAACAGTGAGAGTTGCAGGTGGTCTTCAGACCAGAGTATGGAATGAGGTGCGGAAAAAATGGAACGAGTTGAAAGTGCAAGCACACAAATATAATCAAAAGAAATTGGCAACAGGTAAGCAAAGACTTTTAATTATGATTCAGTTTACCTCCAATTATGTTGTTAATTTTCAAACACTTTGGTGCCTGATTGTAATAATTATACTCAGGAGGGGTGATTCCATCTCATGATTATCGATGAACACACAAGCTTGACCAACTTGTGGCTCCAATTGAATATTGAAACCAAAATGGCAAAAGACAAAAATGTGTGCTCTCCTGTGAGACATACATGTACATGTACACAAGGGAGGATCCAGTTAGGGGGAAGGGAGGGAGTGACGGGGCCATGCCCCCCCCCCCCCAAAAAAAGGAATCAATTAAAATTGAAATGCAAAAGTCGACCGCTCGTGATGCTCCTGCTTATAGGTTCAGCGCTATTAACACACAACAAAATGAAAATCCAAAGTAAGCTCTACCCGAGTCTTCATCTACATCTGCAATGGGTCCCCCCCCCTCCCCAGCCCTTGCAGGTATATGAGCATTTTGGATGTCACAGCTCAACATTTATGCCTGTAGTTCTGCTGTTGGTCAAAGTATTGTTATGTGGAAACATCTCTAGAATTTAATGCATATTTTATCATGTCATACTATTTCATCATTTCTTTGCCATTGGTTGTTGTGCGGAAAAAAAACTGTTGACTATACAACTAAATATTTTCAGATACTAGATGCCCTGTCATCCCAAGCCAAATTTGGAATATGTGGACAGGAGTCAGAGACAAATCCTTTGCGTTCTGAGAGTGAGCAGGAGGTAAGGCTGTTACTATTGTAAATATGCATGAAAGTGATAGTATGGGTCCACTGTCAAACTCATATTAAGTCCAAAAATATGCAGACTGTAAATGCTAAATGCAAAATATGGATTTGAAAGTACATCAAAGTAATCAAACCTGTTAACAATTTCTATTTTAAACATGTAAAGTAAAGTCATCTCAGGGGCATGACTCCCTAAATGTGTGTTTTTTTTGTTATTCCAGAATTCTGAATCTCAAGAATCACAACCCACGCCTGAGTTCATTCCCAGCAGCAACAGCAACAGTAAAAGCAGCATCGTCATCATCCTCTTCAACATCTATGTCTTCTCTCTCGGCATCTTGGTCATTCTCAGGGTCAAGATGAGGCTCTCTCAACTGCTTGCTGGTGTGAAATAGAATGCAGCAGGCGACGATGATGTCACATGCCCTGTTTGGCACGATTTGCATGCCGTGACCCAGTAGACATCGAAACTTGTTCTTTAGCTGCCCGTTGACCTGCTCAATCACTACTCGAGTGTTTGCATGAGCCCTGTAATTAGACAAAGCCAAATTTAGGAACAATTCAACACAAAAATATAGGCTATTAATTGTATTATTTGTCAAGTAGCACACGTGACACAGTGGCGTAAACCTCAGTGTGACCATAAACAAAATATGTGTGTGGGTGTGTGGGTATGACCAGATTTTGGCCCGCTGTAGAAAATCTCCACGCTAGTGGGCTCTCTTCGAGAAACAGCCCCTTGTTTATGTTTACATGCGAGTAAACCATCACTTACTGTGTTCTGTTGGTCTATTAATTTGTTCCAAAAATGCTTTAAATACATTTTGCCAGCTGAGGATTTAACAAATTTTTAAAGACCACGTTTAATTTGTGTTTACATTACAAAAAAGTGTGTACGGAGGTGGTGGGCATGGGCCTATGTCGTATCACAAACGGGCTCAATGTACATGTACAGGTAAGGCTTTAAACGAACTAGCCTGTTTGTCTCATCAAAAAATAGGCCTATACATGTATAGCCTATAGGCTTAGCGCAGGGCCTACCTGTTATAAGCTCTCTCGGCCCGGGTTGCTGGATCTATGACGGGAGTCATCAACCATGGGTAAGTCCGTAACCAGAGTCCCCCAGCAGAACACCCTGTAGCTCTCCCCGTTGAAACAGCTGACCAACACGGCTTGCGTGGAAGATGCGGCTGTCATGTGTACTGCCGGGCCATCTCGCCACGACATTGGTTATCTTAAAATTGCCATCGCAAATTAGTTGCACATTGATGGAGTGTCTTTCCTTCCTATATAGATGGGTTCATTGTCCCCAAGTTTGCATCCATGGAGACGAATGTGAGTGCCGTCAACCACACCTACTAGCTGAGGGAAGCCCGACATCTCAAAGAAAGCTCGCTACATGTCTTGTACGGCTGCTGGGGTCGTTGGAAACTTGATGATATCGTTTCGAAGACGGCACAAGACAGTGGTTACTTTACGGATGACTCTTGAGCAGGTTGCAATGCTGCATCCATGTGCCTCACCTGCACAATCAAACACGGAGCCTGTGCCATAAAATCTCAACGCAATGAATACTTGCAGGCTTGCTGGTATGGCGTGGTTCCTTCGTGTTGGATGATGCAGCTCTGCTCCAATTGTGTCAATTACATGCAGGCATCCTAATCGAGTAAATCGATATTTTTTTTACAGCTCCACATCATCATATGCATCTAGTGGATTCTTTCGATCCCTAAACACCCTCTCCCTTCGCCGGGCGTGACGATTTTGAGCCAAAAGCAGCTGAAGAGCCATTCTTTCAAGAGCAATGACTGAGTGACACGACACTACTTGAAAATGTAGTGATTTATTTTCCCGCCTTTTTTATAAATAAGATTAATTGTTTTACTCTTAAGATCGATTTGGATCAAATGTAAGGATAAGATTGATTTGGAATTACATTAGGTGTGATATCAACCTTAATTTTCGTTATGAAACAGAGATACGTTTAATTGTAACTTTAAGGGTATAAGATTGATTTTTTTTTTTTAGATAAGATTGAATTTGGTAGATTAAGATTAATTGTAAAGTATTATGAAACACCCCCCAGTATACATTGTACATGTACATACAATTATTATTCACTTCACTTCTACGTTACTTTGTTGAATTATTCATGACCTACCCGGCTGGAGCCCAGATAATGCTTCCCTGTCAACAACAATAAACTGTTATGGTCGCCCCCAACGGCGCCCTCTCGTGGTGACACGATCGATCACGATGGCGCGAAGGGGATTTCCCAAGTGAGAGCTGTCCTGTATGAGCAATTCCAGCCTACCGAAAACGCTGCCTATAACAGACACCGTTTGTCACTGCATCACAGTCCTACTCCTAGATAAGTGGCTTGCTCATTATAACCAAAGCGGTAAGTTATTGTGTTACTGTACTTTCAGGCACCGGGTGTAGCACTGAGCACTCGGTGTTTATCACGTCGAGCAAGGGCAAAACCTCATTGAATTACTGTACTTTTGTTGGCGAGCTTTCGTTTTACGACGGAGAGCACACAGTACGTGCGTAGGCCTATGGGGAATTTCACAGACCGTGATGATAGCCCTGTCCTGCCCTTGACCATGGAGAAATAAGAAGACTTCATCCATGCCTTGGCCAAGGCGATCTCTCCGGTGAAGCACCGGGTATAGAGATCCAGGCCAGACAAACCCAAAACCACGGCACTACCACGCCCCCGCGAGCTCAGTGGGCCAAGTATAATCAAAGGGGCCCCCGTTTTAGCGAGCGGCACACAGCTACAGGCACGCTGCCATCCCACACACAACAGTCTGTGAGCGAACACGCCCATGACGTGCGTAAGCTATGAGCGGAGTATAAATGGGGCTGCATCACACACAACGGTATTGCGCAAATCACCATACGTACAGTATTGGGCCGGATTTAGATGTCTATAATAATATCGTCGGCCAACGGGCCTTGATCATGAGGCTACAGTTCCCGCACTCAAGCTAGATCCCGTCGAGCCTTGGTCAAGGCATGGTCAAGGCTAGATCCCGTCGAACGTCCTGGCCTAATAAATATTACTGATTTACGTCATGAGTATTGATCACATGATAACATTATTAAGTGGAAGGCTTGCGCTGACACGTATACACTATCATGTAATTCCATAATGATGGTGTCGTTCGTCGTATCCGTGCTAATTGTTGCGTCAGAAAATTCTGCCATTAAACCAGTTCCATAAAATAATGGGCCTTTAATTACCATTATTTACCATTATTTTCCCGTCGTATTTCGTCCGTCGCATTTTTCAGCAAAAATGTTTGGGCCTAGGCCAAAATATCCAGTGCAATTCACTCTTGCCTACTGTCAAAACAAATTTATTAGTGTTGCCTCGTTTTCATGAAATTCAAAAATTCCATTGTTTCCTCCCTATTTCACATTGAAATTAATGCTAGACAGCAAATAATGTCAATAATGTGCTGTGGATAAGTAACTGTTTATTGAATGTAAAGGGGGCAATTATCACTTGGCGTAGTTTTCAGAAAATACGACAGGTATTTTTGGGTGGGTTTGTCAGGGTGGATGGTGGCCGATGAGCACATGTAGTGCACAATATCAGCTTTAAAGGCTATAACAAAGTAACGTTACTTTTCAAGTTCCTGTGTGCCTATACAGTACCTCGTCGAATTACTCGCCCTCAAAATAAAGTTGAACCAGCTCGCTCTTATAAAAAAAATAGGCTACTAAAGAATCAGACAATGTAAGTGCATGTGATTTTATGATTTAAATTCAGTTCAAAGTTCAAAGTCTATTATTTGTGTTAATGTGGGCCTATTCTATTGTGGGGCCTATTTCAACAGAATAGGGCCTATGTGGGCTATTATTTCCTATACAAGTTACGTTACCGACGTCATTCTTTAGAAAAAAAAGGGATATTGCTTACGGTGCAACTGGAGAATTGAATACATTATAGTGTCAGGCATGGCGAATCGATTGAATAAGTATTTTGAAAAGATCAAAGGTGAAAGTTAAAAATAGCACTGCGCAAGCGTTGAAAAAAACAGCCCCGGGCGACTGACGACAAATTCCATGTTATTATTATTATACATGAATGACACATCTCTTTGGAGAAGGAGTGTGCGGCTCTATAAAGAGCCGGACACTCAACGTTTCGGTCAGTGTGTATTTCCAACCGAGGGTCTGGTTCCGTATACCTTGATGACACCTTTTGTCATCTTGTCACGGCCAAAACAAGCTGTTGTTTTTTGAGGTGATCAAGCTGTTCCTTGATCACCTCAACGGGCTACATAGCCGCACTCAGTTCACCATGCATCAGAAAAAAAGGATGACAACATCTCTTTCCTGCCATGGATGTGGAGGTGTCCAGGCAACATAATAGCCTTGCTTGGCGGATCTACCGGAACCCCCCCCCCCCACACACACAGACCTCTACCTCCATAGCCAGTCTTTCCACCACCCGAGCCCATCAGACGTTCGGGCAACAACTCTTGTTCGACGTGCCTAAAGGATGATGTAAATGGAACGCCCCACAAGAGGAGATTCGTCACATCAAGGCATCCGCACAGAGGAATAGCTTCTCTTGACGCCAGATCAAGACCCAAGACCCCAGAGCCCGCCATGACCATAGGGTATCCTCTACCCAAGGTCACCCTCTAGTAGGGAAACTCCTGCTCTCATCCTCCCCCGTACCTTGGCAGTAGGCCTTCCTCTCACAGGATCCAACGGGTCCTCAAGACCAGGGTTTTTCCCCACACAGTACCCAACACGATCCGGAACCTCACCCAGACCCACAAGCACAGACACGACCCGGATTCCAGACCTGGACTTTACAATACAGTGTCAATGGGGTCAGATCTCACGTGAAAGAGACGGGGTGACGTGCTAAAGGCCTATTTATACCCAATGATGAAGACACGATGCTATATAACACTTTAGCAGACACTTAATACATCACTGTGTCTCGAATTGAAAGTGGTAGGGTTATCACGTGAAAGTGGCGGGGTATAGGGCCTGTGTGCTTCGATGAAGAAGGTGCCGATAAACTGAACACGGATACCAGATAATACTTTGCATCGTTTGCATATAAAGTGGTACAGTTCTCATTAGCTCAGAAATAAATCTCAATAGTTAGAGGGTCTGACGTTTCGATCCTATAGCAGGACCTTACTCGAAGGTCCTGCTATAGGATCGAAACGTCATGCCCTCTAACTATTGAGGTTCATGTATTGCAGGTCATTATAGTAAGTTTTTTGTACTAACTTCGAGTTCAGAAATAAACACATCAAGTTTTGAAATTCTTGTTCTTGGATTATGTTATTTTCAGAGGGATTTCCCAGTTGCTTGTCCGATGTATACCTATAGGCCCTATAATATATGTTTTGTTTTGCTTTTGCAGTGTTGATTTCATCCTCGGCCGTAGCCGTAGCCGTAGCCGTAGTCGTATTCCGAAGCAGTCATGACAAGCCGCTCATCATCAAGGGCTGGTAGCGGCAGTGCTCCGGCAGACTTCCCCCTGACACGCGCCGTGGCCGTCTGCAACCCGATGGCGCCCCCTCTCGCCCCGTCCGTGGTCAGGGACTTCCTCCGCGGGGAGCTGGACTGCAAGCGTGGCGCGTGGACGGCGGCCAACCGCGAGTGGCTGGCGGCCACCTTCAAGGCCATATCCTCGGCCTACCAGAACCTAGGCCAGGCGTACCGCATCCTCCAGCCCGACTTCGGCGACCCCGACTACCGCCTGGTGTACGTCTTCCAGTACCTGACCAAGCACTGCCACCTCGTCTACCAGATGCTGTGGCTGATGCTGCCCTTCGAGGCGGCCGCGGCGTGGATGGAGAGCGGCGTGGACGTCTGCTCGGTGGGCGGCGGGCCGGGCACCGACATCATCGGCGTGCTCGTCTACCTCCGCTCGCTGGGCTCGTACCTTGGCCGGGGCCTGGCCCGGCAGCGCGTGGTGGGCTACGTGCTGGACAAGGACGCCGACGCCTGGGCGCGGACCTGGGACGCCCTGCGCTCCGGCAACCGGACGCTCCGCGAGAGCCAGGTGTACTGCCGGCACATCCGCTGCGACCTGCTAGGGCCGTCGCTTCCCGTCGAGGCCGGCGAGAGCGGGGTCCGCCGGGCCGACCTGGTCACGCTGGTCAAGTCGCTCTCCGCCTTCGTGGCCTTGCTGCGCGACGGGCGGGAGATCGGCCGCTCCCCTCTGGCCCAGCTCCTACGCAGGGTCAAGCCCGGCGCTTTCGTTCTCTTCATCGACAACAAGGACGAGGCGTACGTGAACGGACCCCGGCCCGGCGTCGGCACCGTCTTCCGGCGGCACGACCTGAGCCAGAACTGCATTTTCCTGGACCACATGGCACGGCCGGCCGGGCTGCGAATCATCGGTGAGTGGCACGGGATGACCTACACGAGGCTGTGCCGCGAGGACCACAAGGCCATGCTGCAGTACAACGAAGAGTTCATCGGGCTGGATCGGAAAAACCCGGGCATTCGTAAGTGTGCAATCAGCGCGTTCCTCCTACAAAAAGCAGGGTAAAACTCGGACAGTACTGTCATCAGCACTGCCCGTTTGCAGTCACACCAGGCTTGTTTACCTCAGACATAGGTCGTTTTCGAAATGAAGGCTTAGGCTCGGGCTCAGGCTTCGTCTCCGTCTGACAAAACCCGAAAATCCAGGTTGTGGTTTGTTTCCGAATTTGAAGGTTTGTTGGCTTGATAGGTGCAGAGAATTCCTCAAGAAACTGGGGCCAAATGTTTGTTTTTAGATGCCCGTGATATTATAATGAGTGAGAGAAATAATGACCGAAGCCGAAGGCCGGGCCTAAGCCTTCATTTCGGAAACGGCCAAAAATAACCTATAGACGGACAACAGCGACTGTAATTTCAGGACGCTTGGAAAACCATGGGCAAACTTGCTCGTCACGTTAAACAGACGGACGTACTTACACAAACTCAGTGCAATATTACGCATACTGGCCCGCCATCTACGAGAAAAATGACCGCTAAATTTTGATTCATTGTTATTTCTAATAAAACACGCAAATACACATCTGTAATGGAGTAGGTATTCATCTCTGAAAGGGGCTTTTGATCTCAATTGGCATTGTTTCATAAAAAAAAATCCAGTTTGAATCCATCATTCCGGGATTTCTCCATATTATGTTTGTGCACATTGTTCATCTACTTCCGCCCATGGTTTCACATTTAGTCGGGCGCCGTCACCATTACAGTATCCTGACGTCGTTTTCCATAGGCGCCGTGTATGGCTGTCGGTCTATATAGGTTATTTATGTCTGTGTTGTTCACGACTTGAAACAAATTTGAACAGCGCCATCCACGGCGTAAGCCGACTTATTATGCCTAGCTCCAAAAGGACTTTCGCCAAAGATTATCAACCAAGATATTATATGATTTTTGCGTCGAGGAGAATGAAATATAATTTGGGTTTACCCTACATGACGTATAACAAGTACTGTGTGCTCAGTGCTTTGCCTGGTTGCCTTCTTAAACAAACCACAGGTGGCTTACTTCTCAGCAATACAATAACAGAGCATTTCCATGTCTACCAATAACTCTAACAGTAAAGTAATTGGTTAATACTGTGGGCTGGGATTCTATAGCAAGACGAATACTGTTCATTTCTGATCGTTAAAACAACACAAAAACTTTCGTCTATAGTTACAATTCAAACAGCATTGTTCAGTAAATAAGACTTAAAGTCCCTACACAACATTGGTAAGATCGAAAACTAGAAAGTTTCACAAATTTACATGAAACTTATACATGAAACTTATAACATACATTTGCATTTTGGTAATTTTAGTCAGTAAGCAGTTGCAACATTTTTGCATATCACTTGAAACTTATAAAGTTTGAAGATTATTATAGTAGAAATCTCGCATTGAAATGTTCTTGCCTGAAATGTTGTATTTTGGGAGAATTTAAGAGTAAAATAAATCGTTTACGTCTCACCGAGACAACAACTGTGCCGGAGACAACATCGAACCTGTCAAATTCAATGGCTTTTTGGGGTTGATATTTGAAGGCTGGGCTTCCACTGTGGCATCATTTGTCTTGTCAGTGGGTCTTATCTCAAATACACTGTAACTGTTTCTCTCGACCTCATTATTTTTACATACTGGCATTTCGACAGTTTTTTGTGGACGGGGCGCGCTAAAGATTTTGTTTTCCTTTTACGGTCGCTATTTAGGTGGTACACATTAAAAGTGTTGAGTTTGTGAACTGGTTTAGCCTTTATTAATTCTTACAATTAATTTTCGCGATATTAGATTTTTGTTTATTTCAGGTACCCTTTAAGGAATACGAATTATAGTGTTCCTGTAAATGCTGTGTGTCAAACTTATTTCAGTTTCATCAATGATTTAATTCATTTCGTTTATAAAAAGGCTATACGAAGTGATAACCAACTGATGAAAATAAACAAATTAACAAATCCTTGTTATTTGTTTCTGTCCTTAAATAATGGTTATTTATGACAACAGCCATTACTTTTTAAACAACAGGAAAGCAAACACGGTGGAACGTATTGCTTATGTGAATACCGAATGGCAGGAGATGACCGATCATTAATGTACACCGTCAATTTGATGACATCAGTTTGTTAATTATTCTTTCCGAAATTAAGTGTCCTTTGAAAATCCCGAAGCACCTGTAAGTGTTTCGCATGATTATAGTCTTACAATTAATATACAGACCACAAATGGGACAGTTGGATGAGATTTTAATGATTCATTTATGACAAAATTGTGTAAAGAGTTGTGGTGATTCGGATCCGGATGCAAGTGTGTTGTCATCACAGGGGTACTTGTATCCATTCCCATTCCTAATTATACAACAAAATGTTAAACATCTCTGTCACAAGGAATCGTCTTCCTGGAAATGCACTCCATAATGATATGAGAAATGTATATAACCCATCGGGAGTTGTGATACACCGTATGGTTTCTGTGCATCTTTAAGTTACGATGGGTTTGGTGATATCGACTATCATACAGTACTGGCATGTGATACGCAATGGTGCATTGGTGTCCCTGAATGGACGTATAACGTGTCGACTGTAAGTCATGAATACGTCATCTATATCGTCCTGCAAAATAAGATAGCATTTCAAAAAAACTCGCGGGGAGATCGATTGATTTGTCGATCCATCGATCCATTGATCGGTCGTTGGGTCTGTTGGTGGGTCAGTTGGTCTGTCGGTCTGCCTGTGGGTCAGTGGGTCGGGATGTCGGTTGATCTGTCGGTCGGTTGATCTGTCGGTCTGTCTGTGGGTCGGTGGGGCTGTCGGTCGGTTGGTCTGTCGGTCTGTCTGTGGGTCGGAGGGGCTGTCTGTCGGTCTGTCTGTGGATCGGTGGGTCTGTCGGTCGGTTGGTCTGTCGGTCTGTCTGTGGGTCGGTGGGGCTGTCGGTGGGTCTGTCTGTGGATCGGTGGGTCTGTCTGTCGGTTGGTCTGTCGGTCTGTCTGTGGATCGGTGGGGCTGTCGGTGGGTCTGTCTGTGGATCGGTGGGTCTGTCTGTCGGTTGGTCTGTCGGTCTGTCTGTGGATCGGTGGGTCTGTCTGTCGGTTGGTCTGTCGGTCTGTCTGTGGGTCGGTGGGGCTGTCGGTGGGTCTGTCTGTGGATCAGTGGGTCTGTCTCTCGGTTGTTTTGTCGGTCTGTCTGTGGGTCGGAGGGGCTGTCTGTCGGTCTGCCTATGGGTTTGTGGGTCGGGCTGTCGGTGAGTCGGTGATGTGTCAGTCGACGGGTCGGTCGGTGGGTCGGTCGTTCGCTCGCTCCGGTCGGGCGGATTAGACCGTAATCACTGAGAAAAAAAACCCCAAAGTTTCAGGAAGCAGATACGGACTTATATTTTTGGTTTCATTTTGAATTTTCGAAGTGCTGCCGAGAAGATCTAGTTAACCAGACTCAGCGTGTGTGTTGAGACGCCAAGCATATACACAGGGAGCGATCTCCACCTTGAACGTCGGCGAGAAGATAGGCTCCATTATCCGGGACTATCTTGTGGCCATTTTGGACGACTGTGTGTCGGTCTGAAGTCCAAGTGAGTTTGTGTGTTCTCTTTCGGCGCCCGGGAGTTTGAGGGCTTCCTAATTAAGGCGGCCCCGCACAACCAGCAGCCTTCCCGAGCCACTAATTAATTAAGAGAGAGTATGGAGTTTTGTCTGTCTGCGTGTGTGTGTGAGTGTGTAAAGGCTTGGTGTGGTTTCCTTGTGTGCGGATCGATGTACGGGGCTGAGTTTATTCCATCTCCTTCGAGCTATTAGCGTGTGGCTTCTCCTTGATCCTCGGGCCCATAGCCGTGGTCGAAGCTATAGCTGGGTTGTTTGGGATGGGGTTTGTTTTGGTTCTCACGCGGGTCCTGGGCGCGCATCGCACCGTCCACGAAGCAGGGATAGCCGAGGTTTACGGGACTGCGTCGCTTGACACCGCACACACGCGGCGAGGGGCCGGGGACGTGTTGAGAAACCACGCCATGATGGTCCCACCTCACGCCTTCCCTGAAAAAAGCAACTCTTTCCCACGAGCTTGCTAGCTCGCCCGGCACTGTATTTCAACAGCTAAATTGCAAAATCCACGGTCTCGTATGCGATTGTCTTGTTTTCCCCCAAAGAGGCAACTTTTCTATACCAAGACTCCATTTCACATTCATTTTAAAAAGCACCTAACCTGATGCAACTTCTCTCAGAATTTAATTTCGTTTTATTTGTGCATATTCCAGAAAATTGAATAAAGTGAATGAAATAAATGAACTCAAAAATAAAGAGAATACAAAAATAAAAGAACCCTAACGAAAAGAAGACAGCTAGGACGGGCAATTTGGAAAGTCAGATCAGTTTTGAAGGTTCGCATGGTGGAAATACGAAGTATAGGAGGTACGCGATGACATCGCGGAGCCGCAATCCGCCTCAAAGGGGATTGTGTCATCATCACAAACCTTCCACTTTGTGAGAGTTACTTGCTCTTCTCAGAGCCACACCCCTTCTCTTAAGAGATGATGTACATGGTGTCACCGAAAACCTTCCACTTTGTGAGAGTTACTTGCTCTTCTCAGAGCCACACTCCTTCTTTTAAGAGATGATGGACATGGTGTCACCAGAAACCTTCCACTTTGTGAGAGTTACTTGCTCTTCTCAGATCCACACCCCTTCTCTTAAGAGATGATGTACATGGTGTCACCGAAAACCTCCCACTTTGTGAGAGTTACTTGCTCTTCTCAGAGCCACACTCCTTCTTTTAAAGATGATGTACATGGTGTCACCAGAAACCTTCCACTTTGTGAGAGTTACTTGCTCTTCTCAGAGCCACACTCCTTCTCTTAAGAGATGATGTACATGGTGTCACCGAAAACCTTCCACTTTGTGAGAGTTACCGGCTCTTCTCAGAGCCACACTCCTTCTCTTAAGAGATGATGTACATGGTGTCACCGAGAACCTCCCACTTTATGAAAGTTACTTGCTCTTCTCAGAGCCACACTCCTTCACTTAAGAGATGATGTACATGGTGTCACCGAAAACCTCCCACTTTGTGAAAGTTACTTGCTCTTCTCAGAGCCACACTCCTTCTTTTAAGAGATGATGTACATGGTGTCACCAGAAACCTTCCACTTTGTGAGAGTTACCGGCTCTTCTCAGAGCCACACTCCTTCTCTTAAGATATGATGTACATGGTGTAACCGAAAACCTTCCGGTTTGTGAGAGTTACAGGTTCTTTTCAGATTCACACCCCTTCTCCTAAGAGATGATGTACATGGTGTCACCAGAAACCTTCCACTTTGTGAGAGTTACTTGCTCTTCTCAGAGCCACACTCCTTCTCTTAAGAGATGATGTACATGGTGTCACCGAAAACCTCCCACTTTATGAAAGTTACTTGCTCTTCTCAGAGTCACACTCCTTCTCTTAAGAGATGATGTACATGGTGTCAGCACATACCAGTATCGCCGATGCAGTTGTGGGTATATTTTTTCATCAAGCTCACCGCTATACTCACGATCAATCGCAGAACGAAGAGCGATGTGCATAAGACATTCGACCAATAGCCGAAGTCAGGATGGGATGCCAACCGCGCGTTGAGTTATTATATGCG
Source organism: Luidia sarsii (assembly GCA_949987565.1). Taxonomy (NCBI): domain Eukaryota; kingdom Metazoa; phylum Echinodermata; class Asteroidea; order Paxillosida; family Luidiidae; genus Luidia; species Luidia sarsii. Next base: position 1,283,968 of record OX465112.1, on the reverse strand, counting down.
CCTTTTTTTTTGTTTTATCCGCCCAGGCAAGATAATTGGGAAGCGCTACGAGGCTCCTCTCAGGCGGCAATGGGCAGTTGACGTCATGGACGACCTTTAAGGCCCAACTTAGACCCTTTCGTGTTTGTCCAGCGAAGCGCCGGCAGCGCAACCAGGAAGCCTTTTTTCACTGAAGCACCTAAGTGCCCGTGTCCATGCTTGACAACAAAACAAGATAATGTGCAGTATCTTTATCGACATGTGCGCCACATCCAAATCATGTCATCCAGTGCAGGGAGCGGCTATACACCTTGACCATTTGCCAACCTCTATCAGTGAATGTGAGCGATAGATGATGTTGCCAAGTCGATTTTGATAACAAAATGGTAGATGTTCACCATGCCAGGATGAAGTTTCAAAACGTATCTGACGGATGGCGCTTATTAGGAGCTTCCGTACTTTTTTGAAGATCTCATAATCTGATGCGTAATGAGAAGTTGATAAACCTTTATGGTTGCATGTGTGTAGTATAGCGAGTTGGTAACTGGTGGCGAGGGTAACCATACATAATTATTATACCCAGTGTTGGGAAAGACGTAATGATTATTATGATAAGAAAGGGAGAGAGGGAGAGAGGGAGAGAGGGAGAGGGAGGGGGAGGGAGGGGAGAGAGAGAGAGAGAGAGAGAGAGAGAGAGAGAGAGAGAGAGAGAGAGAGAGAGAGAGAGAGAGAGAGATAGAGATAGAGAGAGAGAGAAAGAGAGAAAGAGAGAGAGACAGAGAGAGACAGAGGGAGAGAGAGAGAGAGAGAAAGAGAGAGAGAGGCAGAGAGAGACAGAGAGAGACAGAGGGAGAGAGAGAGAGAGAGAGGGAGAGAGAGAGAGAGAGAGGGAAGAATGAGAGAGAGAGAAAGGGAGGGAGAGAGAGAGACAGACAGAAAGAGAGAGAGAGGGAGAGAGAGACGGGGAGCGAGAGAGGGGGGAGAGAGACAGGGAGAGAGAGAGTGAGAGAGACAGACAGACCGAGAGAGGGGGAGAGAGGGAGAGAGAGACGGGGAGCGAGAGAGTGAGAGAGAGACAGGGAGATAGAGTGAGAGAGACAGGGAGAGAGAGAGTGAGAGAGACAGACAGACAGAGAGAGGGAGAGAGAGGGAGAGAGACAGACAGACAGAGAGAGGGGAGAGAGAGGGAGAGAGAGACAGGGAGAGCGAGAGTGAGAGAGATAGAGAGAGAGACAGGGAGAGAGAGAGTGATAGAGATAGAGAGAGACAGACAGACAGAGAGAGACAGGGAGAGAGAGAGTGAGAGAGAGAGGGAGAGAGGGAGGAAGAGAGATGGAGAGAGAGAGGGGGGAGAGGGAGAGAGGGAGAGAGAGTTGGAGAGAAAGGGAGGGAGGGAGAGATAGATGGGGAGAGAGAGGGGAGGGAGAGAGAGATGGGGAGAGAGACGGGGAGAGAGATGGGGAGGGAGAGAGAGTGAGAGAGAGGTGGAGAGAGAGAGTGAGAGAGAGAGGGGAGAGAGGGGGAGAGGGGAGAGAGAGAGAGGGGAGAGAGAGTGAGAGAGAGAGGGGAGAGAGATGGGAGGGAGGGAGGGTGAGAGAGAGGTGGAGAGAGAGAGTGAGAGAGAGAGGGTAGAG